>QNTS01000595.1:643367-654797 GCA_003317085.1 Hucho hucho
TTCTTTGTCCTCCAAACACGACGAGTTGAGTTTTTACCAAAAAGTTCTATTTTGGTTTCATCTGACCATATGACATTCTCCCAATCCTCATCTGGATCATCCAAATGCTCTCTAGCAAACTTCAGACGGGCCTGAACATGTACTGGCTTAAGCAGGGGGACACGTCTGTCACTGCAGGATTTGAGTCCCTGGCGGCGTAGTGTGTTACTGATGGTAGGCTTTGTTACTTTGGTCCCAGCTCTCTCCAGGTCATTCACTAGGTCCCCCCGTGTGGTTCTGGGATTTTTGCTCACCGTTCTTGTGATCATTTTGACCCCACGGGGTGAGATCTTGCGTGGAGCCCCAGATCGAGGAAGATTATCAGTGGTCTTGTATGTCTTCCATTTCCTAATAATTGCTCCCACAGTTGATTTCTTCAAACCAAGCTGCTTACCTATTGCAGATTCAGTCTTCCCAACCTGGTGCAGGTCTACAATTTTGTTTCTGGTGTCCTTTGACAGCTCTTTGGTCTTGGCCATAGTGGAGTTTGGAGTGTGACTGTTTGAGGTTGTGGACAGGTGTCTTTTATACTGATAACAAGTTCAAACAGGTGCCATTAATACAGGTAACGAGTGGAGGACAGAGGAGCCTCTTAAAGAAGAAGTTACAGGTCTGTGAGAGCCAGAAATCTTGCTTGTTTGTATGTGACCAAATACTTATTTTCCACCATAATTTGCAAATAAATTCATTAAAAATCCTACAATGTGATTTTCTGGATTTTTTTTCTTCATTTTGTCTGTCATAGTTGAAGTGTACCTATGATGAAAATTACAGGCCTCTCTCATCTTTTTAAGTGAGAGAACTTGCACAATTGGTGGCTGACTAAATACTTTTTTTCCCCACTGTATATCGAGAACAGGAGTGGCCCCAGAACGGAGCCCTGTGGGACCCCTTAATGTGACCCTAAATATGCTTTCCACAGTAGGCCTACCTACTGTAACCACATGGTGCCAGAAAGTCTGAAAGAGGAGGGATGGAGATGGTGAATTTGCTGAAGCTTACTAGTTCCTCTCTGCAAGGGATGGTTATACAGTTGACAAGGTTAGGTTCACTTGATGGATGCCTTCTCACAATGTGAAATGTCTGTAATCTACTTGAGGCTGACGACTAAAACTAAATCATTAGGCTCATACAGTCTTTCCTCAAGAACAGTGTAGTTAAAAAGAGACATCTCCACTGTAAAACTCCCCCCATAACTGATGCAATATCCTGACAGATGAAAGGACACTTTATTAAACTATATTTACAGGCAAATAAACCCTTCTTTGGAAAGCTGCTTCAAACAAATCTCTGACCGACCACAGGAGAGAAAAAACCTGTCAAAAGTTTGCCTTTTGGTGGTTCCATAGTGATAAATGTAACCTGGTTTATGTAGGTGGCCTCTGCAAAGTGTACACCTTCACAATAGGCTCTTTGCACATGCTAGCTCAATTAGCTTGCTGGTTCGTGGGACCAGTATGACTGTCCAGGCCAAATGAAAAGCATGTAAAGCATACCGAGTACACTCTTGAGTCAATGTTGACATTGTGTGATTAAAAGCCTAGGATTGGTGGCCGGGCAGCTATTGTTGCACCTATCAGCAGTGGAAAAGTCCTCACCTTTGCCTTTTTGTTTTTCTCTCTATCCAGAGTATTTAAAAATATATATATATATTTTACCTTTATTTAACCAGGTAGGCCAGTTGAGAACAAGTTCTCATTTACAACTGTGACCTGGACAAGATAAAGCAAAGCAGTGCAACAAAAACAACAAAACAGAGTTACACATGGGATAAACAAACATACAGTCAAAAACACAATAGAAAAAAGCTATATTGTCACATCCTGGCCATAGATAGCCCTTTTGGCTGCTCTATGGTGGTTTTGGTCAGGACGTGATCAGGGGTGTGTTTTTGTTCTGTGTTGATTTTTCTATGTTGGTTGGTTTGGGTTCCCAATTAGAGGCAGCTGTTAGTCATTGTCTCTAATTGGGAATCCTATATAGGTTGTTCAGTCCCCCACCTGTGTTGTGGGATATTTATGTTCATTATGTTAGTTGCTGTGTTGCGCTACACTACACGTTGTATTACGGTTGTTGTACTTTCTTTTGTTTTGGTGAGTTCTATAATTAAAATATGATTAACCTCAGCCATGCATGCTGCGCCTTGGTCCACTTCTGTCAGCGATCGTGACATATATACAGTGTGTGCAAATGTAGTAAGGTTAGGGAGGTAAGGCAATAAATAGGCCATAGTGGCCAAATAATTACAATTTAGCATTAACACTGGAGTGATAGATGTGCAGATGATGATGTGCAAGTAGAGATACTGGGGTACAAAAGAGCCAAAAAAATAAAATAATAGTAGGAGGAGAATGACTGTCAATCTGTGGCCCTTGAGGTGTAGATTCAAGTTCTCGTTCATGTTTATTTCCAAACCGTTGGGTCTAATGGATTTTGAAAATTAGAGGGCAGGAGAGCCCAGAAATAAAATAGCAAGAATATCAGAGGTGATGTCACCAGACAGAGTGATAATAAATGAATGTGAGAGGCACAGGTGAGTGTGGCGGGTGGGTGAGGGGGGGCATTACCATGGAGACTTCCCTTAACGCAGAATTTTTTTTTAATGACGGTGAGTCAGAACCCACTGACGCATTTCCCCTCAGTGGAGCTGTACGCATGTCCTGTCCCGGTATGTGACGTCACACCTGGCCAAGGGAACCTATACCTTTTTGCCCTCTCTCTCTCCCCTCCCTCACCTTCTTCCCCTCTCTCTCTCCCCCCTCACCTTCTTCCCTTCTCTCCCTTTTCTTCTCACTCTCCCTCCCTACCTCTTTCTCTCAATTCAATTTCTATTCAATTTAAGGGCTTTAATGGCATGGGAAACACGTTTACATTGCCAAAGCAAGTGATGTAGATAATAAACAAAAGTGAAATAAACAATAAAAAAAATTAACTGTAAACATTACAATCACAAAAGTTCCAAAAGAATAAAGACATTTCAAATTTCATATTATGCGCAAATAGTTCAAGTACAAAAGGGAAACAAATATGGGTTGTATTTACAATGGAGTTTGTTCTTCATTGGTTGCCCTTTTCTTGTGGCAACAGGTCACAAATCTTGCTGCTGTGATGGCATGCTATGGTATTTCACTCAATAGATATGGGAGTTTATCAAAATTTGGTTTGTTTTTTCGATTTCTTTGTGGGTCTGTATAATCTGAGGTAAATATAAGTCTCTAATATGGTAAAACATTTGGCAGGAGGTTAGGAAGTGCAGCTCAGTTTTCACCTCATTTTGTGGGCAGATTGCACATACAGTAGCCTCTTCTCTTGAGAGCCAGGTCTGCCTATGGTGGCCTTTCTCAATAGCAAGGCTATGCTTACTGGGTCTGTACACAGTCAAAGCTTTCCTTAAGTTTGGGTCAGTCACAGTGGTCAGGTATTCTGCCACTGTGTACTCTTTGTTTAGGACCAAATAGCATTCTAGTTTGCTCAGTTTTTTTGTTGATACTTTCCAATGTGTCAAGTAATTTTCTTTTTGTTTTCTCATGATTTGGTTGGGTCTAATTGTGTTGCTGTCCTGGGGCTCTGTGGGGTCTGTTTGTGTTTGTGAACAGAGCCCCAGTACCAGCTTGCTTAGGGGACTCCAGATTCATCTGTCTGTAGGTGATGGCTTTGTTATGGAAGGTTTGGGAATCGCTTCCTTTTAGGTTGTTGTAGAATTTAACGTCTCTTTTCTGGATTTTGATAATCGGCCTAATTCTGCGCTGAATGCATTATTTGGGGTTTTACTATGTACACGGAGGATATTTTAAATTTGTATTTTTATTTTGACTTTATACCACATTTTTCTCCCCAATTTCGTGGTATCCAATTGGTAGTTACAGTCTTGTCTCATCGCTGCAACTCCCATACATCGCTGCAATTCCCAGACTCGGGAGAGGCGAAGGTTGAGAGCTGTGCGTCCTCCGAAACATAACCCAGCCAAGCCGCACTGCTTCTTGACACAACGCCACTTAACCCGGAAGCTAGCCGCACCAATGTGTCGGAGGAAACACCGTAAACCTGTCGACCGTGTCCCGCCACAGGAGTCGCTAGAGTGCGATGGGACAAGAACATCCCTGCCGGCCAAACCCTCCCCTAACCCGGACGACACCTGGCCAATTGTGCACCGCCCGATAGGTCTCCCGGTCGCGGCCGGCTGCGACAGAGCCTGGACACAGCTAGTGGCACAGTGGCACAGCTAGCACTACAATGCAGTGCCTTAGACCACTGTGCCACTCGGGAGGCACACAGAGTATATTTTTGCAGAATTCTGCATGCAGAGTCTCAATTTGGTGTTTATCCCATTTTGTGAATTCTTGTTTGGTGAGCAGACCCCAGACCTCACAACCATAAAGGGCAATGGGTTCTATAACTGATTCAAGTATTTTTAGCCAGATCCTAATTGGTATTTTTGGAACAGCATTATTTCTGTCTTACTGAGATTTACTGTCAGGGCCCAGGTCTGACAGAATCTGTGCAGAAGATCTAGGTGCTGCTGTAGGCCCTCCTTGGTTGTGGACAGAAGCACCAGATCATCAGCAAACAGTAGACATTTCACTTCATATTCTAGTAGGGTGAGGCCGGGTGCTGGAGACTGTTCTAGTGCCCTCGCCAATTTGTTGATATATATGTTGAAGAGCGTGGGGCTTAAGCTGCATCCCTGTCTCACCCCACGGCCCTGTGGAAAGAAATGTGTGTGTTTTATGCCAATTTTAACCACACACTTGTTGTTTGTGTACATGGATTTTAATAATGTTGTATGTTTTTACCCCAACACCACTTTCCATCAATTTGTATAGCAGACCCTCATGCCAAATTGAGTCAAAAGCTTTTGTGAAATCAACAAAGCATGAGAAGACTTTGCCTTTGTTTTGGTTTGTTTCTTTGTCAATTAGGGTGTGCAGGGTGAATACGTGGTCTGTCGTATGGTAATTTGGTAAAACGGCAATTTGACATTTGCTCAGTACATTGATTTCACTTAGGAAATGTACGAGTCTGCTGTTAATGATAATGCAGAGGATTTTCCCAAGGTTGCTGTTGACGCAACCTCTCTCTCGCCCCCGGCCCTATCTCTCTCCCTCTTTCTGCCCCCCTCTCTCTCTCTCTCTCTCTCTCTCTCTCTCTCTCACTTCTCGTGCTATAATAATGAAATATCATTATACATAAGTCATATAATATAATAATGAAACATCATTATAAATAAGTCATATACTACCTGTTTAACTTATTATGTTTTTATCTGTGCCAAACACCTGGCTCTGTTTTGAACTGCCTAGTCAGCCTGTAACACAGCAGATCATGTCAGACTCACAGTGACCACCTGACCAGAGACTCGCTGTGGTACTCATACCTTTGGTGAGTGTTCCTGTTTTGGTTAATGAATACAGACAGTGCTTGAAGTTGTAGTTGATGTAATTTAGGACACTTTGCTGGATGTATTCAAGTCAAACATACCTGTAATCATTTGTCTCAATACATTTTTGATAACACATACAATATTTTCTACAGGACAATGTAGGGGAGACTTTAGAAACAACTCACCCCGACTGACTCATTTGTTATATTACATCAACCTGGTATATTTTCTTATCATCATTAGAATCACACACACACACACACCCACCCTCTCTACTATGGTAACGTGTGATGTTAAAAAGACCTCTGTTTTGGCCACCTTTTAAACTCAACATTTGTATTTCTATGTATTATGGATCCCCATTAGCTGCTGCCAACGCAAAATTAAGGCACAAAACAAGTTATATACAATTAAAAACATGGCATTACATTTCACAACAGATTTCACAATACATTAAGTGTGTGCCCTCAGGCCACTACTCTACTACCACATATCTACAACACAAAATACATGTGTACGTGTGTGTATAGTGCACATGTTATTATGTGTGTGTGTGTGTGTCTGTGCATGTGTGTGTGTGTGTCTCTTCAGAGTCGTTGCTGTTCCATAAGGTGTAGTTTTATCTGTTTTTTAAAATCTGAGTTCACTGCTTGCATTTGTTACTTAATGTGAAATAGAGTTCCATGTAGTCATGGCTCTATGTAGTACTGTGCGCCTCCCATAATCTGTTCTGAACTTGGGGTCTGTGAAGAGACCTCTGGTGAGATGTCTTGTGGGGTATGCATGGGTGTCTGAGCTATGTGCTAGTAGTTTGAACAGACAGCTCGGTAAATTCAATATGTCAATACTTCTCACAAATACTGTACAAGTAGTGATGAAGTCAATCTCTCCTCTACTTTGAGCCAGGAGAGATTGACATGCATGTTATTAATGTTAGCTCTCTGTGTACATTTAGATGTCCTTCTGAAAGTGTTGCACACATATTTTCTACAGGCCAATGTAAGGGAGACTTTAGAAACTACTCACCCTGACTCTCTCTCTCTCTCGCTCACACACGCACGCACGCACGCACGCACACACGCACACACACACACACACACACACACACACACACACACACACACACACACACACACACACACTTACTGCTACGCTACCCGGATCTTGAGAAAGCCCTTTGCACGCTGTAAGGATTTGGAGAAGAAACGGTGCAGATCTAATCCTGTGGCTTGGTAGCCATTGTGAGTGTGAAACTGGGTGGCACACCTATTCAAACACAAGCTCTGGGCCCACCTAGTCTTATACATGGCCTTAACAATGACACTCTTGGATGAAAACTTGCACAACTGCAGCGTAAATGAAATGCAATATTATTTTCATCCTTTATTTTGGATATAGGTACCAGTTTTTCAACAACCCGACACTAGTGTTTTATAACTGTCAATCACCAGTTATAGTCAAAGTGACATCCAAAAGTCCAGAACAAAGTTAAATTCCTATGCTAGAGAATAGGGTAGAGCAATCTATCTCTCAGAGGACAGTAGTCTTTGGCCCTAGAGATAACCTGGTTGGCAGCCTGCACTGGATAGGGTTAACTTTCTGTTGGCCCTCTCTTTTTTGGACCTGGTGACCTGGAGACGTGTATAAGGGAGAGGCTAATGAGAGGGGAACATAGAACAGTTTGTTCACCCGGGTGAAGGCTGGCAGATAATGGACTAAGGTATGGGGGTGTGGGGGTCAGAGAGGAGGATGGGAGGAATGGACGGGATGAGTAGAGTGACTGGGAGCTGGTGGGGTGAGAGAGGTAGGGGAGGAGAAAGGGGTGAGTGGGATGGGGCAGAGATCCCAGGTAACTCATTAGCCAATCTGGTCGAACAAGGACGGTGAGCGGGAAGAGGTGGGGAAAGAGGATTATCTGAAAAATCGATCCAAATTAATGCAAATCCCCAATAGTTGTTGCTCCAAGTTTTCCGGCAGTTATTTTTCTGGACAAAAGGTGTTTGCGTAAGCATCTTTATAGAAAATTACTAAGGATACCGACTTACAAGGGTTTAGTGTGAAGTGCCTGTTTCTGTTGCATAAGGCTTTATAATTACATTTACTCTAGCAAAGCTTTTTGAGAGTTTTGGGATTCTGTGTTTTGCCCACCCGAGAATTGACAGTTGTTCACTTTTTGTTGTTGTGTAAATTCACAATGATTATATTATATACTGTACTTTAAAAATTAGGAAATAACAGGAAGTAGACTGAATTGGACCAACTGGGTGAGAGTTCAGAGGTCACAGACCTCAGTAGTAATGGATACCTCACACACGCTGGCCCTTATAATACAGTATATCTCAACAGTCAGGGATAATAACTATTAGCTCTAGACGGAATAAGGAATCACATGGTTGGATGATTAGGATATAAGCTATACCTTCCAATCGGTGGCTTCCAGTGTCACCAACACAAGCACCTTTGCAGTTGGTCCCCTCCCTCTTCTCCCTGGCCATTTCTGCTGGGCTGGCCTTATCTGTCGCTGTCCTTGGCCCCCACACCTGTAGCAGCAGGCCACAGCGCCACGGGCTACTCATTAACTAGGACTTTATTTTATCCACCACAGACTGACGGCCCCTGGGTCAGCGCCTGGTGCAAATGCCAGGACCGGGGGCGAAACTGAGACACAGGGAACATGGTGTAGAAATGAGCCGGTCCTGCCTGGAACCCCTTTCCAGTGAAATACGACAAATAGGGTAATCTGAAGAGGGAGGATGGATGATACATAGGTTAGCCAGTAAAACATGAGAGGGAGGTCTAATAATTAATTAGGTGGGAATTTTACATTTCAAACCAAGACTGACTGAGTAACTGTGAGCTGGAGTGTGCTGTCCTGTTAAAAGATCCCGTTTAGATATAGGCTATGGCTCCAGTGCAGCTACTCTGAGGGGTTTGGGTTGAACTCCTTTTGATGTTGGATTTGGTTGGATCGTCTGAAAGAACAGAAGGAAAGACTCAGGTGTTGCTGTTCATGATTGTTGAGTTCTATTGAAGTTGTTTTGTTTGTAGTTGTTCAAATATTACGATTTTACAGAGATGTTCAACTTTTTCCTAATCTGACGTGTTCTCTGGTAACTGCTGTAAAAGGCGGTCGACCAATCATTAATACAGGTGGTATGCGACGGTCTTATCAGTTGGCGCAGCAGCCGGTGTGGGGACTGAAAAAAATCTAAAGGCCCTTATCAGTTCATGTTGGACAACAACATTGCAAGTCTGCTAGCAGCCAACCCCTAACATAGGAAACATAAAAAAAACTGATTGAAATGTTTGTTTCATCCTTTTTGATACACAACAAACCGTGTTGATTAGTATTTTGTTCAACCCTGCTAGCAGATTGCAGTTACTTCGATAGGCTACTTTAATTAATTATGTGCTTCCTTTGTGATTTCAAGCTCCTATTTAGAAGTGAAAATATTGCCAGTACTGTTAAATGTTAGGCTTTGAACTCTTATTGTTTTGGTAATGTGATTCAAGTCCATAAGAAAATGGCAAGGTGCCTTGGTCCCAACCGTCAATGGAGAATGGGAGAAACCCACATTTCCAAACGTTGGCCTGTCAATAATGTGCGTGACAAATTCGGAGAAAAGCTTGCTGCCATTGTTTACGGAGAGCCGTGGAATCCCCATCCTTCACCCTCCACCATGTCACCTCTACCTCTTAGCTCTCTCGGCCAGGTTTTGAGGGAGTTTTCTCCTTGTGTTCTTTTGGGAGTTTTCAGCTGTCAAAAGAACACATCCATCAGGCAGGTGACTGACCTAGCGCTCAACAATCAACGACAAACATTCCAGACCATCACTGCTTTACAGGCACCGTCAATAGTGGTGGAGAGGAGAGGGCTTTCCAGCATACTGAAGAGGTAGTTGGAAAGGCCTATAAAGAAAATAGAGAATTTACAGAATGAATGGGTCTGCTGAAACATTTCTTCTCTCACACACTGTGAAAGAGATTCATATACAGTAGCACAAAAGCTTTGCAGGAAGAGAAATGTGTGTGGGAAAAGAGTGTTTCAGAGTGCTGGTCTAAGGACCTTGTAACAACGGTTAATGTAATAACACTGGTTAGTGTAATAACACCGGTTAATGTAATAACACTGGTTAGTGTAATAACACTGGTTAATGTAATAACACTGGTTAGTGTAATAACACCGGTTAGTGTAATAACACCGGTTAGTGTAATAACACCGGTTAATGTAATAACACCGGTTAATGTAATAACACCGGTTAGTGTAATAACACCGGTTAGTGTAATAACACCGGTTAGTGTAATAACTTTTCTAAATGTAATCATAAAAATATATATATATACATATACACATATATAAAAAAACGGTTAATGTAATAACTTGCCGGTTAACGTAATAAAATGTTGAACGGTTAACTTTTTCCGCTAAATGTAATCAGTTATTACATTAACTGGTACTTATTACATGAACCGGTAAGTAAAAACTTTTTGGATGAATAATTTAATAACTTCAACCAATTATGTAATAACATACCAAAATCTATGTTTTTATGTTCTACTTCCCTCAATTTGATGCACATGCCACTGCTGACTGCCAATTACAACACAAACAAACTCATGCACATCATACAGGAATACTCATACATAGAGACATAAAACAACTTTATTTAGGCCAGGATTCAAACCGATCTCCTTCTTTTAGATTATGTAGCGTTTAAAGGCACTGTTGTCGTGAAGCTCGCATTCAAAGTACACGCTGCAGATGTCGGCTCAATCATTTAAATGTCAACCGTAGATCTTTCACAGTCCCAATTTTTGTTCAACTGGAACTTGTACTTTTGCTGTACCTAACCCCTGACACACCATACACACAACAGGAAGTCTATGATCTTATGTGGAGTCGCCAGAAAACACTAACATATTGTTTTCAGGGATACAGTATTTTCAACCTAACTTCCGTTTCGCCTGAAAAATGATGGGAACTCAGCTCAGGCGTCTTAGGTTACATGAGTAACCTTGTTTGAGACCTTGTAGTAGACTGGGTTATAGAGACCTTGGAGAGACCAGATGGGTCTAGAAGTGTAACAGAGTGGGTTGGTCGTTTGGGGTAACCTTGTGTGAGACCTGAAGACTTGTGTTAGCTCCCCTAAAATAAAGAAGAACATTACACCTTGGAACCGTTTTGTGGTTGTGCCTTGCTCAAGGGCACAACAACAGGATATGGCATCTAGGATTAGATACCAGCACTCTCCGGTTGTTGGCAAGCCCCTCTACCCTCTAGGCTACATGTGCTCCATAGTTCAGCAAGGTAATAGGTCACCCAGAGTTGAACTTAGTCGATAACACCAGCAACTGTCTGGCTCACACCAGCCAGATTTTTCCCTGTCAACCATGGGATTAAAACCGACAACCTTCCAGTTACTGTCCTGACACTTTAACCTCTTTAGGTATCATAACAGAATGTGTCACTCTGTACTCAGCTCTTAACAGAATGTGTCACTCTGTACTCAGATCATAACAGAATGTGTCACTCTGTACTCAGATCTTAACAGAATGTGTCACTTTAATCAGCTCTTAACAGAATGTGTCACGCTGTACTCAGATCTTATTAGAATGTGTCACGCTGTACTCAGATCTTAACAGAATTTTTCACAGTACTCAAATCTTAACAGAATGTGTCACTGTACTCAGATCTTAACAGAATGTGTCACTCTGTACTCAGATCTTAACAGAATGTGTCACTGCACTCAGATCTTAAAAAAATGTGTGACTCTTTACTCAGATCTTAAAAGAATGTGTCACTTTGTACTCAGATCATAACAGAATGTGTCATTCTGTACTCAGATCCAAAAAAAATGTGTCACTCTGTACTGAGATCTTAACAGAATGTGTCACTCTGTACTCAGATCTTAACAGAATGTGTCACTGTACTCAGATCTTATTAGAATGTGTCACGCTGTAATCAGATCTTAACAGAATGTGTCACTGTACTCAGATCTTATCATAATGTG
>QNTS01000596.1:15447-49497 GCA_003317085.1 Hucho hucho
GTTTTTTTTTTTTTTGTAAATTGAAATTTGCTATCGTAAATGTTAGCAACACCTCCGCCTTTGCGGGATGCGCGGGGGATATGGTCACTAGTGTAACCAGGAGGTGAGGCCTCATTTAACACAGTAAATTCATCAGGCTTAAGCCATGTTTCAGTCAGGCCAATCACATCAAGATTATGATCAGTGATTAGTTCATTGACTATAACTGCCTTGGAAGTGAGGGATCTAACATTAAGTAGCCCTATTTTGAGATGTGAGGTATCACAATCTCTTTCAATAATGGCAGGAATGGAGGAGGTCTTTATTCTAGTGAGATTGCTAAGGCGAACACCGCCATGTTTAGTTTTGCCCAACCTAGGTCGAGGCACAGACACGGTCTCAATGGGGATAGCTGAGCTGACTACACTGACTGTGCTAGTGGCAGACTCCACTAAGCTGGCAGGCTGGCTAACAGCCTGCTGCCTGGCCTGCACCCTATCTCATTGTGGAGCTAGGGGAGTTAGAGCCCTGTCTATGTTCGTAGATAAGATGAGAGCACCCCTCCAGCTAGGATGGAGTCCGTCACTCCTCAACAGGCCAGGCTTGGTCCTGTTTGTGGGTGAGTCCCAGAAAGAGGGACAGTTATCTACAAATTCTATCTTTTGGGTGGGGCAGAAAACAGTTTTCAACCAGCGATTGAGTTGTGAGACTCTGCTGTAGAGCTCATAACTCCCCCTAACTGGGAGGGGGCCAGAGAGAATTACTCGATGCCGACACATCTTTCTAGCTGATTTACACGCTGAAGCTATGTTGCGCTTGGTGACCTCCGACTGTTTCATCCTAACATCGTTGGTGCCGACGTGGATAACAATATCCCTATACTCTCTACACTTGCCAGTTTTAGCTTTAGCCAGCACCATCTTCAGATTAGCCTTAACGTCGGTAGCCCTGCCCCCTGGTAAACAGTGTATGATCGCTGAATGATTTGTTTTAAGTCTAATACTGCGGGTAATGGAGTCGCCAATGACTAGAGTTTTCAATTTGTCTGAGCTAATGGTGGGAGGCCTCGGCGTCTCAGACCCCGTAACGGGAGGAGTAGAGACCAATGAAGGCTCGACCTCTGACTCCGACCTGCTGCTTAATGGGTAGAACCGGTTGAAAGTTTCTGTCGGCTGAGTGAGCGACACCGTTTGAGCATTCCTACAGCATTTCCTTCCAGAAGCCATGAAAGAATTGTCCGGCTGCGGGGACTGTGCGAGGGGATTTATACTATATGTACTTACTGGTGGCACAGACACTGTTTTATCCTTTTCTACACTTAAATTTCCCTTGCCTAACGATTGTGTCTGAAGCTGCGCTTGCAGCTCAGCTATCCTTGCCGTAAGGCGATCGTTCTCCTGTATATTATGAGTACAGCGACTGCTATTAGAAGGCATCATGTTAATGTTACTACTTAGCTTCGGCTGGTGGAGGTCCTGACGAAACACGTCCAGATAAAGCGTCCGGAGTGACAAAGTTGAATGAAAAAAAGTTGAGCGATGGAAAAACTAAAAATATAGACGATAATTAAAAAAATACGGTTTGCAACTGCACATGGGGACAGAGATCGTACTTTTTGGAGAAATGTCCTCTGCTCTGATGAAACAAAAATATAACTGTTTGGCCATAACGACCATCGTTATGTTTGCAGGAAAAAGGGGGAGGCTTGCAAGCCAAAGAACACCATCCCAACCGTGAAGCACGGGGGTGGCAGCACCATGTTGTTACGGTGCTTTTCTGCAGGAGGGACTGGTGCACTTCACAAAATAGATGGCATCATGAGGAAAGGAAAATTATGTGGATATATTGAAGCAAAATGGCTTAAGGACAACAAAGTCAAGGTATTGGAGTGGCCAACGCAAAGCCCTGACCTTGTGCGAGCAAGGAGGCCTAGAAGCCTGACTCAGTTACACCAGCTCTGTCAGGAGGAATGGGACAAAATTCACCCAATTTATTGTGGGAAGCTTGCGGAAGGCTACCTGAAATGTTTGACCCAAGTTAAACAATTTAATGGCAATATTACCAAATACTAATTGAGTGTATGTAAACTTCTGACCCACTGGGAATGTGATGAAAGAAATAAAAGCTGAAATAAATAATTCTCTCTACTATTATTCTGGCATTTCACATTCTTAAAATAAAGTGGGGATCCTAACTGACCTAAAACAGGGAATTTTTACTAGGATTAAATGTCAGGAATTGTGAAAAACTGAGTTTAAATGTATTTGGCTAAGGTGTATGTAAACTTCTGACTTCAACTGTAACTGTGATTAATGTGCACTATCTCTGTAAAAATATAAATAAACTCAAACTACAATCCACTTTAATGACCAGACATTGTTCCACGTAATGGAAACAGATTATAATGTTGGAATACATTAACTTCCTGCTCAAATTCACTGGTTCCCTAAACTATAAAACCAAGCAGCAATAATCAGAAACTATCACAAAACTTTCTGATTCAACTATTCAGATCTGAATCCCTTACAGAACGATAAAGCCCAGCGAGCACAACTAACTCTCCCATTCTTACCAGTAGGAAAGAAATATCATCCATACTCAAACAACGTTCTGCGTTTACCTCTATCGTATGATTAAAAACTAACTTGACAACTTTCTATTCTCTTTCGGCTTCACGTTTATGAAATGTCCAAGACTTTCAAAATATCATGTAATGCGTCAAATTTATAAATACATCAGTCAACCCATAAGAATAAAAAAAAAAACATTTCGGTGGGCACAACTCTAGCCCAATTACCTATCCGCTATTATTAGAATTCATTAGATTTAGGTAACGGTCTCTTCTTTGATTCAGGTATTGAAATACGACTCCATTCTCAATATGTTATTCCAGCAGATCATTTCGGCAACAGACAACGTATTACATCGAAATCGCCTTGCTATTTATGTTGAATGTTAGTCTTTCAATTTGAACTAAGCAAGCTGTTAAAACATTCAGTTTGTATCTTAAACAAACACTGGTGGCCGTATCTGTCCAGACAAAACATACCAATAGTTCAATTACAATCAGAAACACAGATTTTAGTCAATACCATAGACCCAATGCTATTGAAATGACGAAGAAACCCCGCAAATAACCCAAATTACAATTGTCTGTAGTCGTAAAATCAGGCACATAATAATGACACAATTCCCAGAAAATAGCCTTAATTAAAGGTCCAAGCGTTTCTCCTGTGAGATTCTCACATTCGCCAATGGAATAGATTAGCAGTCAGAGTTAAATCGACATTCATTGACTAGAAAAAACCAATCTTGCGGTTTTTAATAAAAACAGATTATGTTTTCTCATGCAACGTATTGCAATTAATTTACTACATCACATTAATCACGCAATGATAATTAGTTTGATGGAAACCCTAGGCTTTGCACGACGTTATAAATTACGTCGAGATTCCATCTTAATTCGCTCTAATTTTATGGAAAAGGGTTTATTCAATAAATCCAGCAACTCCTCTCATACTGGGAAGAAAAAAAATAAAACGAATTTTCAGGCCTTGAGGGCAGTTTTATTTCAAATGTAGTAGCACACGGACGGAGAAAATCCAATAAGCGTTTTATAGTTACATCATTAGGGTAAGTTAACCAAAAGTGGGCACACTCCAATCAGTTTCTAGAGCACAATTGCGCAGACTGTAGACAGTTTAATAATGCTTAAACCTCATCTTTATCAAATTATCCATTAAAGTTACCAACTCAAAACCTACGTACGTCTATATATGGGTTGTTTAAATTGTATCTAATTATATTCCCAGTATTACTTTATCAAATCTCTAGTAATTGTTTATGCACACATATGAAAATGATGAATTGTATCTTCACAGAATCCATATAAAACACAAGAAATTCTTAGGTACTCACAACAACCATTCTATTTGATTTTTCAAGGACTCTCCATAGCCTCGAAGCAGCTCTCCAAACATACTCCCATCAGAACCAAAGAAATACATTTTTGTTTCCCGGACAATGACCAGCCCGTCATGGGATCCTCAACGGTTCTCTAAACTCCCAGAGACCACGGCAAAATCAAGCCTCCCAGGAACTATAGACCTTCCGCTGCTTTCTAAAAAATCATCCCGCTCTCAATACCACCCCGTGATATTCTATGATGGGCAGTAAAGGAACGGAACCCCAAGATAACGTTATATGAAAGTTTATTATCCAAATTTCAATAATCTGATTGAGCATATTTCTATATGCTACTATCCAAACTTCAGATTAAGACTCATTTCCACAACTTTCATATCACAGTCACACAATGCTATTCTCAAACATGTCTAATCAATTAGATGTTTTTCGACAATATTTCAACCTGTAGGAATATTTTCTAATCTCATGATTAGTTCCTAGGATAATGCAACTCATACATTTACATCTTTCAAAACTTCTAAAATGGGGTACAGGTTTAAAACAATTACAGGTGCACCTTACTATCTTAAACCATATCATAAATGGTCTTAACTAGTTCACACAGATTCCGGATGTTTTAACACTAAATGGCCTAAGATAGTTCACACAGATTCTAGATATTTAACGCTAAATTACCAAACCCAGGGCATACCTGGCTAGCACATTTAAAATAATTGGAATTTACCACTTCTGAGGATCACTTAGATGGTCACACAGACATTTTTCAGAATGAGGTCCTTCTTCCAATAGGGTTTTACAACCAGGTATCGTGCTTCACACAGAACCCACAGTCACCCTGGCCCCTCACCCCTACAGACCGCACCAATCCCCACTGTGATCAATTCAGTGTCAGGACGGCTCTAGGTCGCCCGCAACCGACCAATGATAACTCTGCCCTGTTTACACCTCCAAAGTGCCCCCCTCACAACAGGAATACACACTCAGAGCCTACGTAACAGAGGCTTTTCTTAAAAACTTGACTTCAGGTGTTTCGCTCACCTCTTTATTTTTTTAAAACTAAGTTCGAGATGTGGTATCCACTCGGCTCGCTGCTTCTCAGATCAAAGGTGGGTCCATCTGCTTCGTTCTCGAAGTGTGGTCTCCCTGAGATCCCAAGTTTGAGGGATCTCTCGTGCACGATTTACCCAGGTTGCCAGGAGCGGTCACCAAGTGAAGATTTACATCACCATCCCTGTCGCCAAATGTGGTGGTTAATTTCATTACTATCAAATGAGGAGAGACAAACTTATCACACAAGTCAGAGTTATACTTATACTAAATCTTTAATCGCTTATTAATAAGGGAGCAGGTCAATACAACACACACATATAAAGTGAATCGATTGAGTGCTCTACGATAATGATGGCTGATCAACGATTCACGCTCAGATGATTCAATGAGAGCCCTGAGACAAAAGTTCAAAAGTACCTACATGACGAACAACAGATACAGTTGAAGTCGGAAGTTTACATACACTTAGGTTGGAGTCATTAAAACCCGTTTTTCAACCACTCCACAAATGTCTTGTTAACAAACTATCGTTTTGGCAAGTCGGTTAGGACATCTACTTTGTGCATGACACAAGTATGCACAGACAGATTATTTCACTTATAATTCACTGTATCACAATTCCAGTGGGTAAGAAGTGTACATACACTAAGTTGACTGTGCATTTAAACAGCTTGGAAAATTCCAGAAAATTATGTCATGGCTTTAGAAGCTTCTGATAGGCCTATTGACATAATTTGAGTCAATTGGAGGTGTACCTGTGGATGTATTTAAAGGCCTACCTTCAAACTCAGTACCGCTTTGCTTGACATCATGGGAAAATCAAAAGAAATCAGCCAAGACCTCAAACATTTTTTGGGGACTTCCACAAGTCTGGTTCATCCTTGAGAGCAATTTCCAAATGCCTGAAGGTACCACGTTCATCTGTACAAACAATAGTACGCAAGTATAAACACCATGGGACCATGCAGCCGTCATACTGGTCAGGAAGGAGACGCGTTCTGTCTACTAGAGATGAACGTACTTTGGTGCGAAAGTGCAAATCAATCCCAGAACAACAGCAAAGGACCTTGTGAAGATGCTGGAGGAAACAGGTACAAAAGTATCTATATCCACAGTAAAAAGGGTCCTATATCGACATAACCTGAAAGGCCGCTCAGCAAGCCACTGCTCCAAAACCGTCATAAAAAGCCAGACTACAGTTTGCAACTGCACATGGGGACAAAGATTGTACTTTTTGGAGAAATGTCCTCTGGTCTGATGAAACAAAAATAGAACTGTTTGGCCATAATGACCATCGTTATGTTTGGAGGAAAAAGGGGGAGGTTTGCTAGCTGAAGAACACCATCCCAACCGTGAAGAAAGGGGGTGGCAGCATCATGTTGTGGGGGTGCTTTTCTGCAGGAGGGACTGGTGCACTTCACAAAATAGATGGCATCATGAGGTAGGAAAATTATGTGGATATATTGAAGCAACATTTCAAGACATCAGTCAGGAAGTTAAAGCTTGGTCGCAAATGGGCCTTCCAAATGGACAATGACCCTAAGCATACTTCCAAAGTTGTGGCAAAATGGCTTAAGGACAACGAAGTCAAGGTATTGGAGTGCCATCACAAAGCCCTGACCTCAGTCCTATGTGTGAGCAAGGAGGCCTACCAACCTGACTCAGTTACACCAGCTCTGTCAGGAGGAATGGGACAAAATTCACCCAACTTATTGTGGGAAGCTTGTGGAAGGCTACCCGAAACGTTTGACTCAAGTTAAACAATTTAAAGGCAACGCTACAAAATACTAATTGAGTGTATGTAAACTTCTGACCCACTGGGAATGTGATGAAAGAAATAAAAGCTGAAATAAATCATTCTCTCTACTATTGTTCTGACATTTCACATCCTTAAAATAAAGTGGTGATCCTAACTGACCTAAGACAGGGAATTTTTACTCTGATTAAATGTCAGGAATTGTGAAAAACTGAGTTTAAATGTATTTGGCTAAGGTGTATGTAAACTTCCGACTTCAACTGTATATAGAATGGGTCACAAGGTTAAGATCTGTGTGAAAGATACTTCTAATTCATAGCAGACAGTATCTGCTGTGTCAACAGTTTTCATTGTGTAGACACCAGTGCCTTGCCCCCCAACTTCATACTTGAGCCATGTCTCCCTGGTACGGTATTGAACAGAAACATTAACTCATGCTCTGGAATGCTCTTCAGGTTTTATCACCCAAAAGACATTGTAAATCTCCTGTCAGTGTTATCTCCCAGAGGCCCATTCTCAGTAGAACACACACACAATAGTTATAATAATCCTCTATTCTGTTGCATAAAACAACCATTTGTTGCAATAAAAGTATTATAACATAATCTTGCAATTTTCCACCGTAAACCCAATAGGCATTTCATCACTAGCAATGTCACACCGGAACAGGCGGTATCATAAAGAAATACTCGCCATGATCTAGTCACTTTACTGAACGCAAGAGATAATAACTTTGCTTCAATCAAACAAATATATCTTCTCAAATTTATTTAATTGGCCGGCACATATGTCTTCGCTCAATAGATGAATACCGACCGAGACTGCTTGCTCGTTAAACACGAGAGACAGAAATAATACTTTGCTTTGGCCCAATGAGTCTATTTCTCCGAATTCCTAAATTGGCTGGCCCATATGTCCTGGCTCATAGGCATTCAGTAATTCACCCTACACACTGACCCTTCGTCAGATATACAACACCAGAGTCAATCTCTCCCTAGTATCTGAATTCAAAGGAACCACACACACTCCACTCTCAACAATAATCCTGCCTACAGCACTATTGGTGTATAACGTACTTTGCTACACAATTCATATAGACTGAATTCAACAGTAAGGTCTAGTTTTATCTTATATTCCTCGCACGGGGGCTCCAATATGTTGTGATGTGACTTTCATTAATCTGATGAATGTTATGTATAGAATCAACTAACTATGTTTAATTGTTTCTCAATTAAATTAATAATGTAACAATTAACTCATTAGGATTTGGGACACCACGGAAGAAGTTGTTTAAACCTCTTAGGGCGCATGAACCGCTAGTGGGACACCTACGACAACATCCGGTGAAATTGCAGAGCGCCAAATTCAAAATAAAAAATCGTAATATTAAACACTCATGAAAATACAAGTGTTTTACATCATTCAAAAGCTTAGAATCTTGGTAAACGAACTGCATTGTCCGATTTACAATAGGCTTTACGGCGAAAGCATAGCATTCGATTATCTGAGGTCAGCACCCCACAACAACATATTTTTCAAACCAGCACAGGTGTCACAAATTCACAAATAGCGATAAAATAAATCACTTACTTTTGAAGATCTTCCTCTGTTTGCAATCCCAAGGGTCCCAGCTACACAATGAATGGTTGTTTTGTTCGATAAAGTCCTTCTTTATCTTAGGGAGCAGCTCCCGAGGTGACGGTTTTGGAGAGTCTGGCGTACCCAAAGTAAAATGCCTCCCACTCAGGCCCAGAAAATAAGATATGCACATAATTAGTACTATTGGATAGGAACCACTCTGAAGTTTCTAAGAGTGTTAAAACATTGTCTGTGAGTATAACAGAACGGATATAGCAGGCGAAAACCCGAGGAATTTCTGTCCTGGAAAAAGTGTATTTGACACATTGCCTCATTTTGAACCCCTCCCTATTGAAAATGACCATATAAGGGAGTAAGATTTCAGTACCTATTGCTTCCACTGGATGTCAACAGTCTCTAGACAGTGTTTTGATTCTGTTTAGTTGCTCTAGATGGTAATAGAAGAAGAATTAGGAAGTGGTCACAGAGAAGTAAACAGAAGAGAATGCGCGTTCACCGGCTTGCGNGCGCTGTGGTTTTTTCCTTTCCTATCGCCCAGTTTATATTCCGGTTGAAATATTATACTAAATATACATAAAAGTGTTCCTAAGGATACATTATCAATGATGTTTGATTGTTCTTGGACAAGTTTATAGGTATAGTTTGAACGAGTTCTCTTCACGGTTCAATGGGCGAGTGGACGCTGTATTTTCTCATCATAACGCACCAACCAAACGGAGATTTATGGATATAATACATGACTTTTTCTAACAAAAGAACCATGGATTGTCTTCGTTGGACACTTGGGAAGCCCTCAGCAGAAGTTCTTCAAAAGGTAATTGATTTGTTTTCGCTGTGAAATGTGTTTTGTGTGAACCGCGATGGTTTATGAATTTATGGTAATGGGAAAAATATTGGAGGTGCTACCCTCAAACAATCAAATGTAGTGATTTCGCCGTAAAGCCTTTTTGAAATCTGACAATGCTGTGATATTGCCAAGAAGCAGAGCTTTTGATGACTATGCAACACTTGTATATGGATGAATGTTTAATAATTCAACTTTTGGATTTTGAATTTGACGCCTTGCATTTCACTGGGTAGTGTCGGGAGTGGGGCGCTAGCGCTGCTCCTTAAGAGGTTAACAATTTTTTGGTTACTACATGATTCCATATGTGTTATTTCATAGTTTTGATGTCTTTACTATTATTCTAAAATGTAGAAAATAGTAAAAATAAATAAAAACCATGGAATGAGTAGGTGTGTCCAAACTTTTGACTGGTCCTGTATGTTTGGAATATTTATTTCTTGCACAGAAGGACAAGTTGTCCAATAGAATAGGTAAATTTTTGTACGATGTGCAATAGTAAATTGACATATGCTAGTGCTGTTGCTGTTCGTTAGGCCTACTCATCTTGTTGGCTGATGATAAGTAGGCTAAATGTGGACAGTTCTTCTAACATCTTCAATATGCGCCTCGGAATCTTATAAGATGGACACGGGTGCGTCCCCGATGTGTCTGTCTTCACTTGTAGCCTACTTCTTACCTCTGAAAAGGACCCGATCACGTAACGGGCATTTGCCAATAGAATTGATGTATCTGAGAGAGCCATGTGAGTTAGAGGTGCTTTGGAGCATGGCAGCTGAGGGAAGGGAATTATAATTATTATATTCAGCCCAAAGGCACAACGGCCACAATAGGCATGCATTTGTTAGGGGGCATTACGGCCACACAAGGGGGATGTGTGGAAATTAAAGGCCGGTGTGAATATTATCAAGTGCTTGTCAAATTGTGAATGAGAGACTGATGAAGTGTGTACAGCCTGTGCAAGAAACAAATCAGAGCTCATGCTTTTCATGCAACTTTTTTAGACCATCATTAGAGTCACATCATGCAGCCTTAAAATGTATTAATCATCAAAACATATAGCCAAATGTTTGTATCACAACTAAAGTTGTATAAATAACTCTATATTAAGCATATAGGAGAGCCTGTTTCTTTGTTAACTGCTCAACACAGATTAGCCGCATGTGCGCACTTCCTTGGAAATCGTTGAGAAAATATCCTTTCTATTTTATTCAGCTGTGTTCAATTACTTGTGTTAACTGTGAGTACGCTAGAGAAGAGACCAAACGTCATGGCATGCGCATTGCACACAAAGTTAAACCCATAATGAGCCATTCAGTTCAAATGTGTATGAGCCCAACATATGATTATTTATATTTTTTTATAACTTGCATGTTTGTTTTACTGTACTCTATTGCTATGATTGCTTTATATGCCAGCTAATTTAAGGCACGGAATTTCTATTTATAGTATTTGGCAGCCAGACAAGCCTTCCAATAAATTGGAATACAAAAGAAGCCATCCACCCTTGATGTCAATGTCAGGTTTTTTCTTTTCACTGAATCTCCGTTAGGATATTGGCTAGGCTACAATTAGGCTGTGGAATAATGTAGCCTAAATAAATAAGGAGAAAGCCTATTATTTTGCTCCATCGCATACAGTATAGGTAACTCCAAATGCCCGCAGAGATTGTGAAATACAGTATGAACACGAGACTCACGTTGCAGTTCATTTATTGTTGAATTATTCAAGGCTCCCTTTGATATTTCGTTTTAGTTTTATAAATAAAATACTTGAATGAATGATATATATCGAAGAACACTTTGGAGATTATGGGGCAATTATCAGACCAAATGTGAGGGCACAACAGTTCACCTGATACAAGACTAAAGTTCTCAATATCACAGACCTGCTTTTCCCTAAAGAAAAATGCATCAACCATGTACAAATATGTCAGTTTATTATAATCTACATAATTAAATCAACCTTATAATAGGTAATGATTTATATATTTCCAAAAGAAAGACTCATATACAGTATTTGTTCATCAACATCTTTATGTTTTCGTTAATAAAATAACGATAAAAAGACTCTCAGAATGCAGATGTTTATTTCAACTACATCTCAACTACATTTTAGTTGCACTTCCCCCCAGCTCCACGACCACAGGTAAAACCTTGCTGAGATGATCAATGTATTTGTTGCATTGTTGTATTGTCAGTTTCTCAAGCCAAAATGTCTTGATGGCCTTCACCAGTTCACCTTTGCTTGTACGGTTGGCAGAGTTATGGATTAATGTTTTCAGTTGATGCCAAACAAGTTAGATTGGGTTTAAATCTGGAGACCTACATCTATAGATGAAAAACATTTTTAGATACAGTATACTGTAGGCCTACTATAGGTGAGGTGAGTCTCACTAGTGTTGAGTAATGTGCTGTTGTAGGTCTACTTACTCTGCTGGCGTCTTGACACAGTTTTTGCCCTTATTTGCGATGCAAAACCAGGCGGCAGTGTGCTTTGGGTCATTGCCTGCATTTAAGAGAGATCGCTCATCACAGCTACAGTATGTGCTACAGCATAATCAAAGTGAGTATGTGGGAGGTCTGCTGTATACTTATGGCCTATTGTAACCTGGAGTCACACCTTTCCAATCGTGGCGGGTTGGTCAAGTCGTCAGTTCACCCTGACAATTCCATTCCTCACCACGAGTGATACCATGAGTGTACACAGAATACCTACTGGGATGGATCCCGAGGCAAATTTGTCTTACCAGTGAACCTCCGAGTGTTCATCATGAAAACTGTGTTTCAGAAGTTTCTGTCCATGAGTGATGCAACCCGAAAAAGCATTAAAGAGAGTTAATGAGTACTTTAGGTCACTGAGAAAGTCTGGGCTTAGCCTGCTCTCCCTTATCTAAAGCATACAGTATATTTAGACTACAGTAAACACCTCATTGTCCTGTAGGTTTTTGTCACACTGCACAGAAGCCTAATAAATATATGCATCTTGAAACAGTAAAATATATATATTTCTACCGCTGTGTTTTTATTTTGAGAATAAAGTTCTTGGTTTACAGTAGTGATGGACATTGGTCACAGTTCACGCATTGATGAGCCATTTAAATTGGGCAATAGCCAGCCGAAACCCTCATGATAGCTAATTTGTGATCGGCACGAATTTGTGTCTGGCCATCCAGACACAATGACAAATGCAACAACCCCTGCAAATAATGTCAATTTATTACAATCCACATAATAATTCACCATACAAAAATAAAACTATTTCTGGGTGTAAATACATTTGACCGTCATGCTAGTCGGTCTATAGAATAATTTGCACAATTGTATTTCTCAACTGGTAATTGAAGCGCGCCTCCCATTCACCACTCAAGTGTGGGCTACAGGCTGTCAGCGAGTCACCCACCACTTTACAATGTGAGCTTGAGGGATTTTGAAAACATGCTTTCAAACACTTGTTTTTCACAAGTGTAGCAGGTTGTGAACTCCGCAAACAACATTTCCACTCCGAGAATGAGAATGGTAAAGGACTGTAATTAATACATGAATTCAATACATTGGAATACAAACAAAGCCATCCACCCATGATGGGCTATTAGCAGGACAAACTCTTGCCAAGTTGTTTTCTATTTTTAGGGACTTGAACTGTATTAATGGATGTTTAATAGATGTTTGCCAATGTTCTCTCTGTACTTTCTGTTCATCTTTGCCTCGATCCTGACTAGTCTCCCATGCCCTGCGACTGAAAAACATCCATACTACATTGGCCCAAACGCTCTCCATACAGTGCATTCAGAAAGTATTCAGACCACTTGACCTTTTCCACATTTTGTTACGTTACAGCCTTATTCTAAAATGGATAAAATAAAATCTACACAATACCCCATAATTTATAAAAAACAAAAACAGAAATACCTTATTTACATAAGTATTCAGACCCTTTGCTATGAGACTCGAAATTGAGCTCAGGTCCGTCCTGTTTCTATTGATCATCCTTGAGATGTTTCTACAACTAGATTGGAGTCCACCTGTGGTAAATTCAATTGATTGGACATGATTTGGAAAGGCACACACAGGTCTTTATAAGGTTTATAAGCCACGAGGTCTAAGCAATTGTCCGTAGAGCTTTGAGACATGATTGTGTCAAGGCACAGATCTGGGGAAGGGTACCAAATAATGTCTGCAGCATTGAAAGTCCCCAAGAACACAGCGGCCTCAATCATTCTTCAATGAAAGAAGTTTAGAACCACCAAGACTCTTCCTAGAGCCGGCCGTCCAGCCAACCTGAACAATTGTGGGAGAAGGGCCTTGGTCAGGGAGGTGACAGAGCTCCAGAGTTCCTCTGTGGAGATGGGAGAACCTTCCAGAAGGACAACCATCTCTGCAGCGCTCCACCAATCAGGCCTTTATAGTAGAGTGGCCAGACGGAAGGCACTCCTCAGTAAAAGGCACATGACAGCCCGCTTGGAGTTTGCCAAAAGGCACTGAAAGGACTGAGACGATAAGAAACAAGATTCTCTGGTCTGATGAAACCAAGGTTGAACTCTTTGGCCTGAATGCCAAGAGTCACATCTGGAGGAAACCAGGCACCATCCCTACAGTGAAGCATGGTGGTGGCAGCATCATGCTGTGGGGATGTTTTTCAGTGGCAGGGACTAGGAGACTTGTCAGGATAGAGAGAAAGATGAACGGAGCAAAGTACAGAGAGATATTAGATGAAAACCTGCTCCAGAGCACTCAGGACCTCAGACTGGGGCGAAGGTTCACATTTCAACAGGACAATGGCCCTAAGCACACAGCCAAGACAACACAGGAGTGGCTTCAGGACAAGTCTCTATATGTCCTTGAGGGCCCAGCCAGAACCCGGACTTGAAACCGATCAAACATCTCTGAAGAGACCTGAAAATAGCTGTGCAGCAACGCACCCCATCCAACCTGACAGAGGTCGAGAGGATCTGCAGAGAAGAATGGGAGAAACTCCCCAAATACAGGTGTGCCAAGCTTTTAGCCTCGTACCCAAGAAGACTCAAGGCTGTAATCGCTGCCAAAGGTGCTTCAAGAAAGTACTGAGTAAAAGATCTGAATATTCATGTAAATGTGATATTTCAGTTTTACATTTTTATTTTCTTAGCAACATTTTCGAAAAACCAGTTTTTGCTTTGCCATTATGCGGTATTGTGTATATATTGAATAAGGCTGTAACCTAACAAAATGTGGGAAAAGTCAAGGGGTCTGAATACTTTCCCAAAGGCACAGCCAAGACAACACAGGAGTGGCTTCAGGACAAGTCTCTATATGTCCTTGAGGGCCCAGCCAGAGCCCGGACTTGAAACCGATCAAACATCTCTGGAGAGACCTGAAAATAGCTGTGCAGCAACGCACCCCATCCAACCTGACAGAGGTCGAGAGGATCTGCAGAGAAGAATGGGAGAAACTCAGCTCCCATATTGAATTGAGTTGTGTTGTTGCATTGAATTAAATGGATTGACTACTCACATGTGTTATGTCATACCAATGACAATGTTAAGCCTGCTTTATGACTGAGGGTTCAACTAAAGAGCTACCAAGACTTCAAAAGCCCTACACTACCTAATAACCATATAATCGTATCTAGACAGAACTGTGATGCTGTTTTTAAAAATGTTTATTGTACAAAATACACACAGGACAATGACAAGACAACCATGAAGAACTCAGGACAGTGTACATGACAATACTCCCAACATAACAAACACATCAATGATACAGCACAATTTGGATAACACATAAATAGGGAACACCATGGAGTGATATCAATCAATAATAAAGAAAGTAGAAGAAGAACACTGTTGTTTCATGAGAGATTCATTGGAGTCTCCAGTTAGTGTAACCTTCAGTTGCATCTCCAGTTAGTCGTGTGTAGAGTTGCGGTAGGTACTCACATAGATAGTGTGACCAGGGGACCCTGAGATGCTGGAGCCAGGTCTTGAGCAGATACTCTCAGACGAGGACCTGGTAGGCTGCGGGCGAAAGAGAGACTGTCAGCCACTAACGACTAACTTTCCCATAATGGCAATGTCCCCACAATGACATAGTTGCCACATTTGCACACAGAAGGAGCATCCATGGTGACGATGTCCAGTGCCTTCAGAAAGTATTCAGACCCCTTGACTTTTCCACATTTTGTTACGTTACAGACTTATTCTAAAATGGTTTAAATAAATCAATTTCCTCAGCAATCTACACACAATACTCCATAATGAAAAAGCGAAAACAGGTTTTTAGAAGTTTTTGCAAATGTATCATTGTGTGTATATATATATATATATATATATATACACACACACACACACATATACGTATTCAGACCCTTTGTTATGAGTCTCGAAATTGAGCTCAGGTGCATCTTGTTTCCATTGATCATCCTTGAGATGTTTATACAACTTCATTGGAGTCCACCTGTGGTAAATTCCATTGATTGGACATGAGGGGTGGCAGGGTAGCCTAGCGGTTAGAGAGTTGGACTAGTAACCGAAAGGTTGCAAGTTCAAATCCCCGAGCTGACAAGGTACAAATCTGTCGTTCTGACCCTGAACAGGCAATTCACTGTTCCTAGGCCGTCATTGAAAATAAGAATTAATTGAAAATAAGAAATGTTCTTAACTGACTTGCCTAGTAAAATAAATTAATACTTTTTTTTTTTGAAAAGGCACACACCTGTCTATATAAGGTCCCACTGTTGACAATGCATGTCAGAGCAAAAACCAAGCCACGAGGTCGAAGGAATTGTCCGTAGGGCTCTGAGACAGGATTGGGTCGAGGCACAGATCTGGGGAAGGGTACCAAAAAATTTCTGCAGCATTGAAGGTCCCCAAGAACACAGTGGACTCCATCATTCTTAAATGGAAGAAGTTTGGAACCACCAAGACTCTTCATAGAGCTGGCCGCCCGGCCAAACTGAGCAATCAGGGTAGGAGGGCCTTGGTCAGGGAGGTGACCAAGAACCCCATGGTCACTCTGAAAGAGCACTAGAGTTCCTCTTTGGAGATGGGAGAATCTTCCAGAAGGACAACCATCTCTGCAGCACTTCACCAATCAGGCCTTTATGGTAGAGTGGCCAGGCAAAAGCCACTCCTCAGTAAAAAGCACATGGAAAAGCCAGAATGGAATTTTCCAAAAGGCACTTAAAGGACTCTCAGACCATGGTCTGATGAAACCAGGATTGAAGCCTTTGGCCTGAATGCCAAGCGTCATTTCTGGAGGAAACCTGGCACCATCCCTACTGTGAAGCATGGTGGTGGCAGCATCATGCTGTGGGGATGTTTTTCAGTGGCAGGGCATGGGAGACTAGTCAGGATCGAGGCAAAGATGAATGGAAAAAAGTAGAGAGATCCTTGATGAAAACCTGCTCCAGAGTGCTCAGGACCTCAGACTGGGACGAAGGTTCACCTTCCAACAGGACAACGACCCTAAGCACACAGCCAAGACAACGCAGGAGTGGCTTTGGGAGAAGTCTCTGAATGTCCTTGAGTGGCCCAGCCAGATCCCAGACTTGAACCCGATTGAACATCTCTGGAGAGACCTGAAAATAGCTGCAGCAACGCTCCCCATCCAACCTGAAATAGCTTGAGAGGATCTGCAGAGAAGAAAGTGGAGAAACTCTCCAAATACAGGTGTGCCAAGCTTGTAGCGCCATACCCAAGAAGACTTGAGGCTGTAATCGCTGCCAAAAGGTGCTTCAAAGTACTGAGTAAAGGGTCTGAATACTTGTGTATATGCGATATTTCAGTTCTAAAAACCAGTTTTTGCTTTGTCATTATGAGGTATTGTGTGTAGATTGATGAGGGGCAAAAAACAATTTGATAAATTTTTGAATAAGGCTGTAACCTAACAAAATGTGGGAAAAGTCAAGAGGTCTGAATACTTTGCGAAGGCACTGAACAAAAATAGTTACAGTTAGTTAGTAGTTACAAAAAAAAATATTCAGCCCTAATCTATGGATTTCACATGACTGAGCAGGGGCGCAACCATGGGTGGGCCTGGGAGGGCATAGGCCCACCCACTGCTGAGCCAGGCCCAGCCAATCAGAATTAGTTTTTATCCACAAAAGGGCTTTATTTTTATTACAGCCAGAAGGTCCTGGGCTGGCTTGTTACATGTGGTTGTGACGTGGGTTGGACGTACTGCCACATTCTCTAAAATGATGTTGGAGGCGTCTTATGGCAGAGAAATTAACATACAATTCTCTGGCAACAGCTCTGGTGGATATTCCTGCAGAGAGGCCTTTTATTGTCCCCAGCAAAAGGTGCACCTGTATAATGATCATGCTGTTTAATCAGCGTCTTGATATGCCACACCTGTTAGGTGGATGGATTATCTTGGCAAAGGAGAAATGCTCACTAGCAGGGATTTAAACAAATTTGTGCACCAAATTTGAGAGAAATAAGCGTTTGTGCGTATAGAACCTTTCTGGGATGTTTTATTTCAGCTCATGAAACATGGGATCAACATTTTACATGTTGCGCTTAAATTTTGTTCCGTTTAAATGTGTGCGACAGGAATTGGAGCACATTCAAACATTTGTGCCCAACACACAAACAAACATCAGCCTTTCCCTTTCCCCAAATGCCTTCTTTCCCTTTAAGAAGGACATCTTAAAGATATCTTCCTAAAAGTATCTGTTAACAGTTTGTAAATGCCTTTCAAATTAGGTCCTATTTCAGGTGCAACCAGACCTTTCACATATGGCCCTTTGTTTTGACTTTAAATAGCTTGATTAGTTAGTCTAGCCTAACTCCTTGCCACTACTTGTAATTGCTTGTCAGACTGGCCTTTTGGAAATCTCAACGTTCAATATGCAGCCGGATTTACGGCACAGTTGTTGATGGGTAGTTGGAAACAACATTAATATTTTCCATGATAACGTTATGGAACATGGGGTGCGTGCAAATTTGGTGCAATATAGAATTCAAATTTTAAGAACAACAGCAAACAATACCATTACAACCTGTTGCTGTAATTTCCTTCTGAGAAGGCACTGTCAATGCAAGATCATCACTTAAGATAGCATTAAGATGTCCAACACACAGCCATATACAGAAGAGACTCAACCACCACACTTTTGCAGGAACTGTTCTCACCCCTAAGTGCTAAAACAGTGAGTCAGTCCTTCAGGTTTCTATTTCTGTGTTGTGAATGAACCATTACCTGCCGGTGTAGGCTTTTACCTTGGGTACTCAAGCAAATACAAATTACACTGCAAATCCTCTACTTGCTTTTTATGTAAAGCAGTGCATAGCAGACTACTGCACATTTACTGTAGAAGCTAAAAGACTGCAAACATCTGGCCTGCTTAGAGTCGTCTTGTAGCTGTGTTTGGTGTAAAAAAATAAGAGGGGATGGCCTTGATCTGGGCCGCTGCGGCGTCTTAGGATGAGAACCCTAAAAGAGAGGACAATCCGTAACTAGTGCTGAGTGACTACTGTGTTTTGGTTTGATTATGAAAAAAATATTACGATTTTCGATATTGGTTTCGAATTATGCATTATGTGGGTTGAATGCTGTAACAACACGGAATAAAACAATTAATAAAAGTTCCATGATGGTAGTGACTCTGCTTATCACTTATTAACCATCAGTTATTAAAATATTAAATATTTCAGTTGTGTATATTATTTTTGTTTAATTTAACTATTTAATTATTTTATTCCAAGTCATCATCTCATCTCTATAGAGCTGCTGCCTATACTGTCTGACAAAATCACTATTTTAGTAGTTCTTCAAAGTAAATAAGGGATACTTTTATGACTGCTGAACAAAAATACCTAAGGAAGCAACTGCTGTCTCTCTATGTAGCTATCCCCTCTTGATTGCTCATTTTAAACCACTAGATGCTGTTTTCCATTGTCCCCTTAGGTTAATTACTGTTGATGGTCATAGAACTCACCATTGTGTTTTGTATCAAAAAGTTTGTTGGGCCTCATTGTATGCAAAGAGAGAGCAGCATTTTCTTGTGTTTATCTACAAAGCACTCATGCAGAAACCTATGTACCTATAATCAATAATTCAATTTAGACTTACAAATGACCAAACCTGGTCTCAGGCTTGGATAACACTGGAGGCCCCTTCGGTCTCCACAGAGTTGGGTAAAGCTTCTTTTAGTTTTTTTGTGACCTTGATGTGGAACAACTTACAGAGCTCTCTGAAATTAGATGTTCTGGCCCCCTTAGTCAGTTCAGAGTAATGATCGGAGACCTATGTTGAATGTCCTTGAAAAATAACCGTTATTTCAGTTAATCGCTCAGCACTATCCGTAACACACTTAAAAATTATTTTGAATAGACCCGTCAAACCACCGTTAACACTCGCTTAACCCGTAAGCCAATCACACCAACGTGTCAGAGGAAACACCGTTTAACTGAAGACCGAAGTCAGCCTGCAAGCGCCCGGCCTGCCACAAGGAGTCGCTAGAGTGTGATGAGCCAAGTAAAGCACCCCCGGCCAAACCCTCCCCTAATCCGGACGACGCTGGGCCAATTGTGCACCGCCCTATGGGACTCTCGGTCACAAACCCCAGGCTGTAGTGAAGCCGCAACACTGAAAATCTAATCAAATTGTATTGGTCACATACACGTGTTTAGCATATGTTATTGCGGTTGTAGTGAAATGCTTGTGTTTCTAGCTCCAACAGTGCAGTAATGTCTAACAAGTAATATTGCACAATTTCACAACACACAATACACACATCTAAAGTAAAGGAATTAAGAATATATAAATACTTGGACGAGCAATGTCGGAGCGGCATACACTAAGATACAGTAGAATAGAATACAGTATATAAATGTGAGATGAGAAATGCTAAATATGTAAACATTATTAAAGTGACTAGTGTTCCTTTAGTAAAGTGGCCAGTGATTTCAAGTCTATGTACATGTATATGGGGAAGCAGCCTCTAAGGTGCTACTAATGGCTGTTTATTGAGAAAGAAGCTGTTTTTTACTCTCAAGGGGTCCCAGATTTGATGCACCTGTATTGACAGGGTGAACAGGCAGTGGCTCGGGTGGTTGTTGTACTTGATGATCTTTTTGGCCTTCCTGTGTCCTGGAGGGCAGGTAGTTTGCACCCGGTGATGCGTTAGGCAGACTGCACCACCCTCTGGAGAGCCTTGCGGTTGAAGTACCAGGCGGTGATACAGCCCGACAGGATGCTCTCAATTGTGCATCTGTAAAAGTTTGTGTGTTTTAGGTGCCAAGACAAAATTCTTCAGCCTCCTGAGGTTGAAGAGGCGTCATTGCGCCTTCTTCCCTACACTGTCTGTGTGGGTGAACCATTTCAGTTTGTCAGTGATATGTACGCCGAGGAACTTAAAGCTTTCCACCTTCTCCACTGGTGTCCCGTCGATGTGAATAGGGGGGTGCTCCCTCTGCTGTTTCCTGAAGTCCACAATCAGCTCCTTTATTTTGTTTACGTTGAGTGGGAGGTTATTTTTCTGGCACCACACTCCCAGGGCCCTCACCTCCTCCCTGTAGGCCGTCTCGTCATTGTTGTATCATCTGCAAACTTGATGATTGAGTTGGAGGCGTGCGTTGCCACGCTGTCATGTGTGAACAGGGAGTACAGGAGGGGGCTGAGCATGCACCCTTGTGCGGCCCCAGTGTTGAGGAACAGCAAAGTGGAGATTTTGTTTCCTACCTTCACCACCTGGGGGCGGGCCTTCAGGAAGTCCAGGACCCAATTGCACAGGGCAGGGTTGAGACCCAGGGCCTCAAGCTAAATGATGAGCTTGGAGGGTACTATGGTGTTGAATACTGAGCTATAGTCAATGAACAGTATTCTTACATAGGTATTCCTGTTGTCCAGATGGGATAGGGCAGTGTGCAGTGTGATGGCGATTGCGTCATCTGTGGACCTATTGAGGCAGTAAGCAAATTGAAGTGGGTCTAGGGTGACAGGTAAGGTGGAGGTGATATGATCCTTGACTAGTCTCAAAGCACTTCATGATGACAGAAGTGAGTGCTACGGGGCAATTGTCATTTAGTTCAGCTACCTTTGCATTCTTGGGTACAGGAACAACGGTGGCCATCTTGAAGCATGTGGGGACAGCAGACTGGGATAGGGAGAGATTGAATATGTCCGTAAACACACACGCATGCTCTAAGGATGTGGGTAGGGATGCCGTCTGGGCCAGAAGCCTTGCGAAGGTTAACATGTCTTACTCACGTCGGCCGCGGAGAAGGAAAGCTCACAGTCCTTGGTAGTGGGCCGCGTCGGTGGCACTGTGTTATCCTCAAAGTGGGCAAAGAATGTGTTTAGCTTGTCTTGAAGCAAGACGTCGGTGTCCGCGATGTGGCTGGTTTTCCTTTTGTAGTCCGTGATTATCTGTAGACCCTGCCACATACGTCTCATGTCTGAGCTGTTGATTTGCGACTCCACTTTGTCTCGATACTGACGTTTTGCCTGTTTGATTGCCTTGTGGGGGGAATGACTACTCTGTTCGTATTCTGCCATATTCCCTATCACCTTTCCACGGTAAAATGCGGAGGTTCGTGCTTTCAGTTTTGCGCGAATGCTGCCATCTATCCACGGTTTCTGGTTAGGGTAGGTTTTAATAGTCACAGTGGGTACAACATCTCCTATACACTTCTTGATAAACTCGATAACCGTCTCAGTGTTCATGTCAATATTATTCTCTGAAGCTACCCGGAACATATCCCAGTCCGCGTGATCAAAACAATCTTGAAGCATGGATTCCGATTGGTCAGACCAGCGTTGAATAGTGAAAAAAAGGACTTGAGTTCCTGTATATTATTACAATTACACCATGAGTTGTTAATCATGAAACATACACCCCCGCCCTTCTTCTTCACGGAGAGATGTTTATTCCTGTCGGCGCGATGGACTGAGAATCCATTTGGCTGAACAGACTCCGACAGCATATCCCGAGAGAGCCATGTTTCCGTAAAACAGAGTATGTTACTATCCCTGATGTCTCTCTGGAAAAAAAAACCTTGCCCTGATCTCATCAACTTTGTTATCTAGGGACTGAACATGAGCGAGTAATATACTTGGAAGCAGTGGGTGGTGTGCTCGCCTCCTAAATGTGACTTCTCTGGCGGCGTTGTTTAGGGTCGGTCTCTGGAATCAGTTCAAATGCCCTGGGTGGTGCGAACAAAGGATCCGCTTCGTAAAAGTCATAGTGCTGGTAAGTTGACTCCGCTCTGATATCCAATAGTTCTTCCCGGGTGTATGTAATAACAGATAAGATTTTCTGGGCTAACAATGTAAGAAATAATACATAAAAAAATGAAATACTTCAAAGTTTACTAAGAACTAGAAGCGAGGCAGCCCTCTCTGTCGGCGCCATCCTCTCAGACAGTATATCCCGATTGAGCCATGTTTCACTGGGGGGTACAAACAAAGGATCCAATTCGGGAAAGTCGTATTCCTGGCCGTAATGCTGGTAAGTAACCGCGGCTCTGATATCCAAAAGTTCTTCCAGGATGTTTGTAATAACATAAGAATTCTGGGATAATAATGTAAGAAATAACACAAAAAAACTAAATACTGCAAAGTTGCCTAGGAGCTAGAAGCACAACTGCCCTATCTGTCGGTCCAGTGCTGTGCATTGGACCGCTGCGCCACACAGGAGGCCCACCGTAACACACTATTTCACAACCATGATGTTCTATACGTATGCCATGGCCATAGCAAACTTTGTAACACCCATGACATTCTCTGTCATACCCATAACACTCTCCATTTCATTCTCCCTGACTACAGTTGAAGTCATCCAAATGAACAGAGAACTAAATTGTAATTACCATTAGACTTTTACGATCACATTTACCAGCATATTTGCTTATAAATGATTTTTGAAACATGAAGGCCTTTTAATTAAGGTGGTTTATGAATTTTTGACGAATGTCTACTTCACTATCATGAAACAAACGGTGGCCTTGATTCCAAAAAGTCTCGACATGATAAGTGAACAAGAGAATTCAAGCTGGCAGTGTGTGTGTGACGGAGTTAATCAATTTTACCCTGTATTTCTCTTCAGCTCTGCTATTGTTCTTACAGTCTGGATGCCATACTGTAGATCCTGTGGAGAGAGAAGAAGAGCTCAGAGGGCAGAAGAGCCTAAATGTGTAGCAGACCTGGGTTCAAATACTATTTGCTTTCGATTAAATACTTTTGCTGTGCTTGATTGAGCTTGCCTGGCGCAATTACACCAATGGAATAGTCACAAAAGTGCAAACTCTGCCAATCAGGCACTCCAGGCAGGCTCAATCAAGAGCTCAAAGTATTAGAAAGAAAATATATACTAGTTGAACCCAGGTCTGGATGCATAGCTACATCTGTAGGCATGCATCTGTAAATCTTGACTTCCTTGCAATTTCATTCCTGATTTCCTCCTTTTCCATTCATGCTTTTACACAGAAAAACAACACTGCACATATCCACACATACAACATTCTAAATCACCTTGACTCATTGCATGACTAAGGGAAAATTCCACTGAAGTGGAGGTTAGTATTCTCCCCTGTGAGAACATACAAATGTTTACAGTACTTGAAATTCCACTAGATGTACTTGCCCTGGAAACCCACCTTGCAGGTACATTTCCTCTCCTTCTGTGACCATGTGGTTGCATCTGCTGCACCTTGCACAACTGGGATGGTAGTGCTTGTCACCTGCCTGGAGAAGGGGGTCAAACGTCACACAGTAGCATGCACTGTAAATCGCAATGTGCTGTCAATACTCAAAACTTTTGAGGAAACCCCTTTCACATTTGAATATAGTTACTCAAAAAGGATATTGTAGTTATTACACAAACCGATAGTCACTGTGACCATGTAAGGGGTCCAGATTTGAGTTGTATTAGGTTGAAAAGATTGAGTAATGCCCCCACTAAGCCACACCTCCAATGTAATTTCCCAGTGTGTCTTGCCTTTTCGAGTCAATTGTAGAGTTACCAACCCATGACTGTATTTGTTAGTGACAGAGGTTTCATTGATGAATTTGTTAATTTTCAGTCCAGAGGCTTTTACCATGTGAGTTCCTAGGCAATGTTATCATTATAATTAAACTCTTCATGCCAATGGTTTACAGACCACAACCACACCAGGCTTTGAAGCAGGGTTGCAGAATTCCCAGAAATAAAAAAAATCATAATTGAAGGATTTCCAGAAAACCTAGGAAATTTACCTGAATTTTGCAACTCTACCTGCAAGTCAGATTTTTCTGCCTGGCAAAGTGGTCTAATTTCTATTGGAATCCAGCCAGAGTTAGGATAGCCAACATTTTAACATTTTATTCACCCACAACATACATTCATAATAACTGCCAGGGTTAGAATCAATTTAAACCGGAACAACCATTTCAGTGACGGGTACAAATCTAACTAAATGATTGGATTGGTTAAAAAAGTAATTTATCTTTGTAAGATGAATCAATCAATCACTCAATGTACATGCAAAAACACAGACAATTAAAAATAATTCCCCCAAAAATCTGCCTGCTAGTAGAGCATGTTGGGAAAAAAGTCAAAAGATCAAATCTTGCTCTAGTGGCCTCATGGGTGGAATGTTAATATTTTTCATAATTTCTTAATTAATAAACATGAAACATAAATCCGGATTTGTTATATTTTAGTCTTCTGTGATGTACATAAAGTGTAATATTTGGATACAAACATAAAATAGAATGCATTTGAACTGTGACATGGTACAGGTGTTTTATTTTTTTAAAGACATGAACCATGTGTGTGACATGTATACTGTTGTTTCAAAGTAGATTTGTTTAAGACTACCAAGAAACACTCTCTGTGACCCTGATTTAGCCCACTGCAGTAACATTTTTAAGAGCCACTGCCCCTAAAAAGCAACTAATGCCTTTGATAGGAGTCAGAAGCATTCATTATAGTGTCAAATTTGACTAGAAAAGTGTAAATAGGATCATTTTGGTCATAAAGTCTAAAATGGAGTTTGAAACCTCAACAATGAGGGCTCCTAAGGGGCGCAGCGGTCTAAGACACTGCATCTCAGTGCTAGAGGCATCACTACAGACCCTGATTCGAATCCAGGCTGAATCACATCTGGCCGTGATTGGGAGTCCCGTAGAGCGGCACACAATTGGCCCAGCTCCGTCCTGGTTTGGCCGGGATAGGCCGTCATTGTAAATAAGAATTTGTTCTTAACTGACTTTCCTAGTTAAATAAAAAATGTGTAAATGAAGGTTGTGTTTGGATTACAATTATGTGAACAGATTATGCCCCCTTCTGCCAAGCAGATGTGGTGAGTATAATGAGAGATACTTAAATATAATGACCTTTCTGGTATAATTTAGCTAACGATGTTAGATAACGTTATTGATGGTTATGTAAGTAGCTATCTTTTGATAAATTGTTTGGGCCGAAGGCCTATTCCACCGAAGGCCTTCACCAAGCTCTGGCTCACCCTCACGTGTCTGTAGGATGCACTGTGGTCCTTACACAACCTGAAAACGAGTAGAGACCACCCCCCAGGCAGTGGCTTTGATAGCCATGGAAGCCCTGGGGTCGTACAGATGAAAGGGGGCCTCGACCACAGGCGAAGGGTCCCCTACAACAACTAAGGTCCCGGTGACCACGGCCTGACAGCGCGGTGATGCCTAGGGCGACGTGTCTAGGGGAGGGATCTCCTCTGGGCCCCGAAGGATGGGATGGTAGTTGATTTAGAGGAGCAGGAGGCGGCGAGTTAGATAAGGATTCATCAAGACAGCCTTTTAACTTCTTAGGGAGCGGCAGCAGAGGTGACGGTTTTGGAGAGTCTGGCGTGCCCAAAGTAAAATGCCTGCCACTCAGGCCCAGAAAATAGGATATGCACATAATTAGTACTATTGGATAGGAAACACTCTGAAGTTTCTAAAACCGTTAAGATAATGTCTGTGAGTATAACAGAACTGATACAGCAGGCAAAAACCAGAGGAAAATCCATCCGGATTTGCAGTTTTTTTTGTACATGACCTTCTCCAGGCTGCCTATTCATTTCTATTTTAACTTCTTAGGGAGCGGCAGCTGAGGTGTTGGTTTGGAGAGTCTGGCGTGCCCAAAGTAAAAGGCCTGCCACTCAGGCCCAGAAACTAGAATATGCACATAATTAGTACTATTGGATAGGAAACACTGAAGTTTCTAAGAGTGTTAAAATATTGTCTGTGAGTATAACAGAACGGATATAGCAGGTGAAAACCCGAGGAATATCTGTCCTGGAAAAAGTGTTTTTGACACATTGCCTCATTTTGAACCCCTCCCTATTGAAAACAGCCATATATGGGATTAAGATTGCAGTACCTATTGCTTCCACTGGATGTCAACAGTCTCTAGACAGTGTTTGGTGAAGTTATAGTTGCTCTGGATGGTAATAGAATAAGAATTTCGAACTGGTCATCGGATGTAAACAGAAGAGGAGGCGTGTTCGCGGGCTCGCGCTCGCTGTGGTTTTTTCCTTTCCTATCGTCCAGTTTATAATCCGGTTGAAATATTATAGTAAATATAGTGTTCCTAAGGATACATTATCAATGATGTTTAATTGTTCTTGGACAAGTGTATAGGTATAGGTTGAACGTGTTCTCTTCACGTTTCAATGGGCGAGTGGACGCTGTATTTTATGAACATAACGCGCCAACCAAAAGGAGATTTATGGATATAATAAATGACTTTTTCTAACAAAAGAACCATTGGATGTCTTCGTTGGACACTTGGGAAGCCCTCAGCAGAAGTTCTTCGAAAGGTAAGGGATTTTATATTAGCGATTTTATGCGTTTTATGAGGCCCGCTCTGGATATGAATTTATGCTAATGTGGAAAATATATGAGGTACTATCCGCAAACAATCAAATGTTGTGCTTTCGCCGTAAAGCCTTTTTGAAATCTGACAGCGCTGTGATATTGCCAAGAATCAGAGCTTTTGATGACTATGCAACACTTGTATATTGATGAATGTTTAATAATTCAACTTTTGGATTTTGAATTTGGCGCCTTACATTTCACCGGGTAGTGTCGGGAGCGCTCGCCGCTACTCCCTAAGTCTTAAAAATGTTTACACTTGTTGAATCATATGTGCAAATTTTTAAATGGCTTTTACAGATTGGATGTATGTTTTATTGTACTTCTGTTCTTGGTTGTTTTAAATAAACTTGTACTTTTAACAATTGTAAATGTAATATTCAATGCTGTTTAATGAATTCTATGCTGTTTGTGTACAAATGACTCTGAAAAAAGATGAGCTTTTCCAAAATAAAGAATTACATGGGTTGACATCCATGTAAGATATGTTAATTGATCACTGGCAGGACTGAGATCCTAACGTAAGCCTCTCTGACCACATTGTGAAAGATTGTATATGTGATGAAGTACTGTATGTCTTTGAACATAAGACAGTTTCCATCACCAATGTAACTTCTTGCAAACTTGTCTCTAGCATCAGTGGATAGAGTTACAGTGCCTTGCAAAAGTATTCATCCCCCTTGGCGTTTTTCCTATTTTGTTGCGTTACAACCTGTAATTTAAATTGATTTTTATTTGGATTTCATGTAACGGACATACACAAAATAGTCCAAATTGGTAAGGTGAAAAAAAAAAAAAAAAAAGTGGTGCGTGCATGTGTATTCACCCCCTTTGCTATGAAGCCCCTAAATAATATCTGGTGCAACCAATTACCTTCAGAAGTCACAATTAGTTAAATAAAGTCCACCTGTGTGCAATCTAAGTGTCACATGATCACACACACACGTTCTGAAAGGCCCAAGAGTCTGCGACACCACTAAGCAAGGGGCACCATGAAGACCAAGGAGAAACGCTACAGCTAGCAAGATTAGCATTAGACCTCAAACTCAGACAACAGTTCCAGACTGTTGCTCTCAGCAGCCTCTTGCGAGCCTGCCGGCATGCTTGCTACTCTCCTCCGGGAAATTCAAGATGGTAACAAAGGTCTTTCTCTGAAAATTGGCAAGAAATCGGATGAACTCCATTCTTCCATTGACGACCTGAAATCCTCCCTGAATGATCTTCTTTTGAGAACGACTGAGGTTGAGTTGCGCATTAGCACAGTTGAAGATACCATCACTCGACATGACCAGGTTCTGATACAACTGCAGAAGGACAATGCTTACCTCAAAAACAAGGTAGACCAGAAGGAGAACCAGAGCAGACGTAGCAATATCCGTGTGGTAAGATTGAAAGAGGACAGCGAGGGCCGTGACCCGGTCCATTTCTTTACTCAATGGATCCCGGATGTCCTAGGCATAATCAACTTCCCCAAGCCGTTGGAAATCGAACGCGCCCACAGAACATCAGCACCGAAACCCCGGCCAGATGAGCCCCCACCGGCCGTCCTGTTCAGGTTCCTCCGTTTCCAGGACAGAGAGAAGATATTGCAACTCGCAAGAGCCAAAGGGGACATCACCATCGATGGCAAGAGGGTCAGCCTTTTCCTGGATATGAGCGCGGATCTCGCCAGACATCGCAAGCAGTTCAGACCTGCCGCCAAAGCACTGAAGGAGAAGAACATCACCGGCTACCTCATCCACCCTGCACGGATGAAAGTTCAGTACAAAGGCCGAAGCCATCTCTTCAACACACTGGGAGAAGTGTTCAGTTTTCTCAAAGAACTGTACCGCGTCTGATTCAGGATGGTCTTTCTGTGGGATAAGATGCAGTTTGTTTCTTCTTACCCGTGCTGTCCTTGGAGAGGACTGCTGATATCTTCTTGGAATTTGGATCCGTTTACCCCGCTAGCCGGTCGCTACAATTGATTTGTACATTTTCAACTAACCGTTTTTTTGTGAGTTATATTACATTTACAGGAGAGGATTTTTTGGTTTAGTCAATATCCACTGGGCGAAGCAAATTAGTGGGCTTAGGCTCACTGCTCCCCCCCCCCCAATTTATGTTTCTCCTCTCCTGAAAAGAGACTCAAGCAGCCCTTACTGTGGGCAGTAAATATTCTGCCATAAATATCTATTCACAACGTTTGTTTTCAACAGAGAGCTCGTAGGTTTTAATTTACGCCAAGGTTTAGCTAGTAAGAGCAAGATGGAAAGCGAGCAACAGCGTATCTCTACAAATGTATTCATGTTTAATTGTGGTTTTAGTCTGACAATCGGGGTTGGTGGGGTTTATTCTTTTTCTATGTTTGAAATCATTTCCTTCCTAAAGAGACACAGGTCACTTCAGTGTTCAAACTAAAGTTGAAACAGTTTCCTGACTACTTACATATGAGGGATTACCATTCGGTTATATATTTGAAACCCAACCTATGCTTAATCAACTAAAATATGCCACATTCAACGTAAAAGGTCTTAACAGCCCGATTAAGAGGAAAAGAGTCTATACATACCATAAGAAATGAAAGGCTGACATTGTGTTTTTACAAGAAACATCTTACAGCCAGTGAACACCAGAATGTAAAGAGAGAATGGGTAGGACAAGTTTTTGCATCCTCTTTTAACTCTAAAGCAACAGGAACTGCAATTTTGATAAGTAGACACATACCCTTCTGCGTCAACAACACCATCTCTGATCCCTTGGGCAGGTTTGTTTTGGTGCAGGGGCATATGTTTTCGGAGTCTTGGACCCTATTGAATATCTATGCTCCTAACTTCGATGACCATATGTGTATTCAGAATTTCGTCCTTCAGGCTGCTCAAGCACCACCAGGATGGCTCCTGGCTGGAGGAGATTTAAATTTTTGTTTAGATACAGTTCTTGATATTGTTTGTACAGATGAACGTGGTACCTTCAGGCATTTGGAAATTGCTCCCAAGGATGAACCAGACGTGTGGAGGTCTGCAAACCTTTTTCTGAGGTCTTGGCTGAGGCACTGAGTTTGAAGGTAGGCCTTGAAATACATCGACAGGTACACCTCCAATTGACTCAAATTATGTCAATTGGCCTAACAGAAGCTTCTAAAGCCATGACATAATTGGAATTTTCTAAGCTGTTTAAAGGCACAGTCATTTTAGTGTATGTTAACTTCTGACCCACTGGAATTCTGATACAGTGAATAAGTGATATAATCTGTCTATAAACAATTGTTGGTAAAATTACTTGTGTCTTGCACAAAGTAGATGTCCTAACCGACTTGCCAAAATGATAGTTTGTTAACAAGAAATGTGTGGAGTGGTTGAAAAACAAGTTTTAATGACTCCAACCTAAGGTATGTAAACTTTTGACTTCAACTGTACATGATTCCATATGTGTTATTTCATAGTTATGATGTCTTATTCTACAATGTAGAAAATAGTAAAAATCAAGAAAAACCCTTGAATGAGTTGTGTCCAGACTTTTGACTGGTACTGTATGTATAGTTTAATTGTTTATTGATGTGTTCATGCAGGGCTCATCTGCAAAAGAGATTGTGGTCTAAACATGACTCCCTGGCTAAATAAAGGTTAAATAAAAATCCATTGTTACAGAGGGGTCATCAAGTATTTGGCTACGTTAGATTAAAGGCTAGGATGAAAACTATGGTCATGCTTGAATACTCTTAACAATCATTCCTTCCTCCTTTTGTTGAATTAATTACCAATCTGACATGACGCGATGCGTTACTGCTGGGCCGTAACAAAAATGAGCAAGCCATGTAGGTCCCAGGAGGAATGGATTGAGAAATCCAATAATATAGAACTTGACTATGCACACTGTTCATTCAAAGCAATGAGCAGCAACGACTGAATGAACAATGATTTATAACTTCAAGTCATGGGACGGGAGGAGCAAGGGGACGAGGAAATGTTTCTTACCTCCAGAACCTTCCCTGTGATGAACTGATTGCAGGCCTCACACTGGACCCCAAAGTGGATCTGGTAGTCTTTCTCGCAATAGGGGGTGCCAGCCCTAAGAGAAAAGAGGGGGGGTTGCGGTAACAAGAGAGTCAGGCAGACAGAGGGCAAGATCTGAAAATTTCTAGTCAATAAACACTTAGATATTGACTGTGATATAAGATGGCACCGGAGAAGAAGGCTGACGTTTTACGTGTCCCCAACCAAATTGTGTTTTTTTGTTTGTAACTTATTTTTTTACTTATTTTGTACATAATGTTGCTGCTACCGTCTCTTATGACCTTAAACAACTTCTGGACATCAGGACTGCGATTACTCACCACGGACTGACAGAATAATTTTTTTCCTTTAATGAGTCTGACGTGAATGATAAACTGCTCTCCCGGGAACAGGCCCAGATCCCCGTGGTTTGCGTGAAGAGAAGGCGGAGAAAAGGGGCCAAAGGGCGGGCTGCCTTCTGAGAATTCATAGGCAATCGAATAAACCCACACTTCCTTGAAATTCTGCTAGCAAACGTGCAATCTTTGGAAAATAAAATATGAAACTACCAACGGGACATTCAAAACTGTAATATCTTATGCTTCACGTAGTCATGGCTGAACGACGACACTATCAACATACAGCTGGCTAGTTATACGTTGTATCGGCAGGATAGAACAGCGGCGTCTGGTAAGACAAGGGCAGGCGATCTATGTATATTTGTAAACAGCTGATTCACGACATCTAAGGAATGAATAAGCTGTATTCCGCCATAAGCAAACAAGAGAACGGTCACCCAGAGGCGGCGCTCCTAGTAGCCGGGGACTAATGCAGAGAAACTTAAATCAGTTTTACCAAATTTCTATCAGCATGTTAAATGTGCAACCAGAGGGAAAAAAAAACTCTGGACCACCTTTACTCCACACACAGAGACTCATACAAAGCTCTCTCTCGCCCTCCATTTGGCAAATCTGACCATAATTCTATCATCCTGATTCCTGCTTACAAGCAAAAATTAAAGCAGGAAGCACCAGTGACTCGATCAATAAAAAAGTGGTCAGATGAAGCAGATGCTAAGCTACAGGACTGTTTTGTTAGCACAGACTGGAAAATGTTCAGGGATTCCTCCGATGTTATTGAGGAGTACACCACATCAGTCATAGTCTTCGTCAATAAGTAACCGATGACATCGTCCCTACAGTGACCGTACGTACATACCCAACCAGAAGCCATGGATTACAGGCACCATCCGCACTGAGTTAACGGCTAGAGCTGACGCTTTCAAGGAGCGGGACTCTAACCGGAAGCTTATAAGAAATCCCGCTATGCACTCTGACGAACCATCAAACAGGCAAAGCATCAATACAAGACTAAGATCGAATCGTACTACACCGTCTGACACTCGTTGGATGTGGCAGGGCTTGCAAACCATTACAGACTACAAACGGAAGCAAAGCCGAGAGCTGTCCAGTGAAATGAGCTAAACTACTTCTATGCTCGCGTCGAGGCAAACACTGAAACATGCATGAGAGCACCATGCAGGTTTCAGTGTTATGCTCTCCGCTGCCGAAGTGAGTAAGACCTTTAAACAGGTCAAAATTCACAAGGCCGCAGGGCCAGACGGATTACCAGGACGTGTACTGCGAGCATGCGCTGACCAACTGGCAAGTGTCTTCACTGACATTTTCAACCTCTCCCTGTCCGAGTCTGTAATACCAACATGTTTCAAGCAGACCACCATAGTCCCTGTGCCCAAGAACACCAAGGTAACCTACCTAAATGACTACCGACCTGTAGCACTCATGTCTGTAGCCATGAAGTTTTTTTGAAAGGCTGGTCACGCCTCTCATCAACACCATTATCCCAGAAACCCTAGACCCACTCCAATTTGCATTCCGCCCCAACAGATCCACAGATGATGCAATCTCTATTGCACTCCACACTGCCCTTTCCCACCTGGACAAAAGGAACACCTATGTGAGAATGCTATTCGTTGACTACAGCTCAGCGTTCAACACCATAGTGCCCTCAAAGCTCATCAATAAGCTAAGGACCCTGGGACTAAACACATCCCTCTGCAGCTGGATCCAGGACTTCCCAACGGGTCGCCACCAGGTGGTAAGGGTAGGTACAAACACATCTGCCACGCTGAACCTCAACACAAGGGCCCCTCAGGGGTGCGTGCTCAGTCCCCTCCTGTACTCCCTGCTCACTCACGACTGCACGGCCAGGCACAACTCCAACACCATCATTAAGTTTGCCGATGACACAGTGGTAGGCCTGATCACCGACGACGACGAGAAAGCCTATAGGGAGGAGGTCAGAGACCTGGCCGTGTGGTGCCAGGACAACAACCTCTCCCACAACGTGCTCAAGACAAAGGAGATGATTGTGGACAACAGGAAAAAGAGGACCGACATGCCCCCATTCTTATCGACGAGGCTGTAGTGGAGCAGGTTGAGAGCTTCAAGTTCCTTGGTGTCCACATCACTAACAAACTAACATGGTCCAAGCACACCAAGACAGTCGTGAAGAGGTTACGACAAAACCTATTCCCCCTCAGGAGACTGAAAGATTTGGCATGGGTCCTCAGATATTCAAAAGGTTCTACAGCTTCACCATCGAGAGCATCCTGACTGGTTGCATCACTGCTAGGTATGGCAACTGCTCGGCCTCCGACCGCAAGGCACTACAGAGGGTAGTGCGAACGGCCCAGTACATCACTGGGGTCAAGCTTCCTATCATCCAGGACCTCTATACCAGGCGGTGTCAGAGGAAGGCCCTAAAAATTGTCAAAGACTCCAGCCACGCTAGTCATAGAACAGTCTATCTGCTACCGCACGGCAAGCGGTACCGGAGTGCCAAGTCTAGGTCCAAAAGGCTTCCAAACAGCCATAAGACTCCTGAACTAGCAGCAGTATAAAAACAAAGGGGGGGTGGGGGTCAACGTAAATAGTCCGGGTGGCCATTTGATTAATTGTTCAGCAGTCTTATGGCTTGGGGGTAGAAGCTGTTAAGGAGACTTTTGGTCCTAGACTTAGTGCTCTGGTACCGGTTGCCGTGCGGTAGCAGAGAGAACAGTCTATGACTTGGGTGACTGGAGTCTGACAATTTTTTGGGCCTTCT
>QNTS01000596.1:51159-65973 GCA_003317085.1 Hucho hucho
GGATTGAGGTCAGGGCTTTGTGATGGCCACTCCAATACCTTGACTTTGTTGTCCTTAAGCCATTTTTCCACAACTATGGAAGTATGCTTGGGGTCATTGTCCATTTGGAAGACCTATTTCTTGACTGATGTCTTGAGATGTTGCTTCAATATATCCACGTAATTTTCCTCCCTCATGATGCCATCTATTTTGTGAAGTGCACCAGTCCCTCCTGCAGCAAAGCACCCCACAACATGATTCTGCCACCCCCGTGCTTCACGGTTGGGATGGTGTTCTTCGGCTTGCAAGCCTCCCCCTTTTTCCTCCAAACATAACAATGGTCATTATGTTCAAACAGTTCTATTTTTGTTTCATCAGACCAGAGGACATTTCTCCAAAAAGTACAATCTTTGTCCCCATGTGCAGTTGCAAACCGTAGTCTGGCTTTTTTAATGGCGGTTTTGGAGCAGTGGCTTCTTCCTTGCTGAGCAGCCTTTCAGGTTATGTCGATATAGGACTCCTTTTACTGTGGATGTAGATACTTTTGTACCTGTTTCCTCCAGCATCTTCACAAGGTCCTTTGCTGTTGTTCTGGGATTGACGGCTGCGTGGTGCCATGGTGTTTATACTTGCGTACTATTGTTTGTACAGATGAACGTGGTACCTTCAGGCGTTTTGAAATTTCTCCCAAGGATGAACCAGACTTGTGGAGGTCTGCAATCTTTTTTCTGAGGTCTTGGCTGATTTCTTTTGATTTTCCCCATGATGTCAAGCAAAGAGGCACAGATTTTGAAGGTAGGCCTTGAAATACATCCACAGGTACACCTCCAATTGACTCAAATGATGTCAATTAGCCTATCAGAAGCTTCTAAAGCCATGACATCATTTTCTGGAATTTTCCAAGCTGTTTAAAGGCACAGTCAACTTAGTGTATGTAAACTTCTGACCCACTGGAATTGTGATACAGTGAATTATAAGTGAAATAATCTGTCTGTAAACAATTGTTGGAAAAATTACTTGTGTCATGCACCTAACCGACTTGCCAAAATTATAGTTTGTTAACAAGACATTTTTGGAGTGGTTGAAAAATGAGTTTTAATGACCCCAGCCTAAGTGTATGTAAACTTCCAACTTCAACTATAAATCATGCAAATATAACTTGTGTGTGTAAGCAGTATATAAGAGAACTAACGGGACTGCCCTGGTGAAGCCCTGGTGAAGCTCACTTCAGCCCAGTACTTTATGCATCTAAGTTTCACTGTGACTTTTTAGCTTGCTGTTATTAAAGAATTATTCATTTAAGATAGACTTCAAGTGTCTCGTGTAGAATTCCACAACAATTTGGCATCACGAACTGCATGATTGATTATGCCTGCCGAGCTTTCTAGTGAGGGTCTGCAAGAAAAACCAGTGCCGCATTTTATGAAGTGTGAGGTAAATTCCTGGAATGAAGGGTTTGAATGTGTCTGTAGTTTTATGCATTTATGTTGTTTACTTACTCCTTTGATAGTTTAAGTAATAACTAAAATGTTATGATAATTATCACAGAGTGAGTGGTAAGAGGAGGGAATGTGGTGGAACATTTGTTTGTACTTTTCTAAAAAACAATTTCTGTGTTCATGCAAGTGACTGATTGAACGTGCCTGAGAGGAATCCTCACTATCAGTATCTGCAATTTGGCAGTACGCCCCAGAACCTTATTTTGAGAATGAAAGGGATATCTCAAGGTCTCAGCTTGGAGAGAAGAAGCCTTGTGAGGTATTGTTCGGTCACATGCATGAACCAAACGTTAATGATTAATTCATTATGAATATTTTAAATCATGCAAATATAACTTGTCTGTGTAAGCAGTATATAAGAGAACTAACGGGACTGCCCTGGTGAATCTCACTTCAGACCGGTACTTTATGCATCTAAGTTTGATCGTGACCCCTCCAGCTTGCTGTTAATAAACAATAATTCATTTAGATTGACTTCAGGTGTCCCTGGTGGTAATTTCGACGACAAGCCCATCTGCCAACTTCTGTCTGTAGCGTCTGAACAGTTTGGGTTACATACTAATATGACCCCTCTGTGGAAATGTGAGACTCTTTCCACAGAAGGTGAGACTCTTTTTACAGACATGTACATGTTGATTATTTTGCTCTAGGATGCCCACAGGCCTCACAAGATCCCCCGGTACCAGATGAAAAAAAGTGAATGGAAGTACTGCATATTCTGTATGGAGAGTTTTTAGTGCATAAGGGGTTAAATGCATGTAAAAAATATTACAAATGTTTCCTGATCTTTCTTATATCTCTCAGATATAGGACAGACACTTCAGAATAAACTTCCTTTAGACTATCTGTTATTCAATGCATTTGTATTGGCTAATAGCAGTAATGCAAAATAAAAATTAATATTTTTATACTTAAAGTTAAAAATCAAATAGCAAAATTATATTTGGTGTGACCTTAAAACAATTCCGTATAGGTTAGTAGAACACCCCCTCTTTGTGCTCCAATATTAGAAATTTCACCTGTTATGAGTTTATATTTTCATATACCCAATCAGCCTACTATTTAGAAGGGAAGCACAGGTTTTCGGACACAGCCTAAGAGAAAGAGAGGGGGAGGGTATAGAGATTAAGAGAGGATTGAGTGTGTTGCAGTTGATGATTACTCACTTGCTGATGTACTCCCCGCTCAGCACTTTGCCACAGGCCTTGCACTTGAAGCAGCCAAGATGCCACTGTCTTTCCAGAGCCAATAGGGCCTGGCCATTCTTAATGTCTCTACCACAGCCTGCACAGTCTGAAACACACAAACACACTTTTAGCATGATCAGAAAGACTGAGAGCAGACATGGCATACACACAAGCACATACACCTCTGATTTATCTTTAAAATTCAACCGTTAGGTGGCGATATGAGCTAATAGAAAACTCCTCATTCATTTGTCCAAGGGCACAAAGTGATTAATGTTTTCAATATAACACTATCAATACATGAGGCTCCAGGTTTTTTACCCATAAAATACTGATTATATAAATACATGAAGGTAATGGTAACGATGAGACTCGTCAAGCAAGTTCAGGGAGTGAGTGTTAATAAATGCAACATAATACAAAACAAGAAACACCAACACAGACATGAAATTGAAACAGAAACAATAACGCCTGGAGAAGGAACCAAATGGAGTGACATATATAGGGAAGGTAATCAGGGAAGTGATGGAGTCCAGGCGCGTTACAATGGTGACAGGTGTGCGCCATAATGAGCAGCCTGGTGACCTAGAGGCTGGAGAGGGAGCACACGTGACAGTACCCCCTCCCCGATGCGCGGCTCCAGGCGCAGGACGGCGACCAAAATAATGATCCCAGGGGATCAAGAGCGGACACCTCTGCAGAGGCGCGGGAAACCGGTCAATCCGGCTGAGATGCAGGAGCATGGCGACCTAGAGCACCGGAGAGAGAGCATACCTGACGGTACCCCCTCCTCGGTGCGTTCAGCTCGAGCCGCAGGACGCCAACCCAAGGGACGATCCCGGGGATCAGGAGCGGACCGGTCGCCCCTGCTGATGTGCGGGAACCTGTCACCGGCTGGGACATGGGAACCTGATAGACCGGCTGAGGCAGGGGAGCCTGGCGATCCAGCTGAGGCACGAAAAGCCTGACGAGCCGGTGGACGCAGGGGAGCCTGGCGATCCAACAAAGACATGAAAGCCCGACGAGCTGGCTGAGGCAGGGGAGCCTGGCGATCTGGCTGAGGCATGAAAGCCTGTAGCGGGTCCCGGAACCGACGTCATTCCACCTGACAATAAAAAAAAAAAAAATACTCCCTGATGCTTCCCGCAGGTGAGGCGTTATTCTGTAACGATGTACGCTGAGAGTCGGGAAGCAAGTTCAGGGAGAGTGTTTTAATAAATAAATGCAACATAATACAAAACAAGAAACACGAACAACGCACAGACCTGAAACAGAAGCAATAACGCCTGGGAAAGGAACCTAAGGGAGTGACATATATAGGGAAGGTAATCAGGGAATTGATGGAGTCCAGGTGAGTCTGATGACGCGCAGGTGCTCGTAACGATGGTGACAGGTGTGCGCCATAATGAGCAGCCTGGTGACCTAGAGGCCGGAGAGGGAGCACACGTGACAGTAATAGCAACATAAACTCAGCAAAAAAAGAAACATCCCTTTTTCAGGACCCTATCTTTCAAAGATAGTTTGTACAAATCCAAATAACTTCACAGATCTTCATTGGAAAGGGTTTAAACACGGTTTCCCATGATTGCTCAATGAACCATAAACAATTAATGAACATGCACCTGTGGAACGGTCGTTAAGACACTAACAGCTTACAGACGGTAGGCAATTAAGGTCACAGTTAGGACACTAAAGAGGCCTTTCTACTGACTCTGAAAAACATCAAAAGAAAGATGCCCAGGGTCCCTGCTCATCTGCGTGAACGTGCCTTAGGCATGCTGCAAGGAGGTATGAGGACTGCAGATGTGGCCAGGGCAATAAATTGCAATGTCCGTACTGTGAGATGCCTAAGACAGCGCTACAGGGAGACAGGATGGACAGCTGATTGTCCTCGCAGTGGCAGACCACGTGTAACAACACCTGCACAGGATCGGTACATCTGAACATCACACCTGCGGGACAGGTACAGGTTGGCAACAACAACTGCTTGAGTTACACCAGGAACGCACAATCCCTCCATCAGTGCTCAGACTGTCCGCAATAGGCTGAGAGAGGCTGGACTGAGGGCTTGTAGGCCTGTTGTAAGGCAGGTCCTCACCAGACATCACTGGCAACAATGTCACCTATGGGCACAAACCCACCGTTGCTGGACCAGACAGGACTGGCAAAAAGTGCTCTTCACTGACGAGTCGCGGTTTTGTCTCACCAGAGGTGATGGTCGGATTTGCATTTATCGTTGAAGGAATGAGTGTTACACCGAGGCCTGTACTCTGGAGCGGGGTCGATTTGGACGTGGATGGTCTGGGGCGGTGTGTCACAGCATCATCGGACTGAGCTTGTTGTCATTACAGGCAATCTCAACGCTGTGCGTTACAGGGAAGACTTCATCCTCCCTCATGTGGTACCCTTCCTGCAGGCTCATCCTGACATGACCCTCCAGCATGACACCAGCAGCCATACTGCTCGTTCTGTGCGGGATTTCCTGCAAGACAGGAATGTCAATCCCATTGAGCACGTCTGGGACCTGTTTATCGGAGGGTGAGGGCCAGGGCCATTCCCCCCAGAAATGCCTGTGAACTTGCAGGTGCCTTGGTGGAAGAGTGGGGTAACATCTCACAGCAAGAACTGGCAAATCTGGTGCAGTCCATGAGGAGGAGATGCACTGCAGTACTTAATGCAAATGGTGGCCACAACAGATAGTGACTGTTACTTTTGATTTTGAACCCCCCTTTGTTCAGGGACACATTATTCAATTTCTGTTAGTCCATGTCTGTGGAACTTGTTCAGTTTATGTCTCAGTTGTTGAATCTTGCTATGTTCATACAAATAATTACACATGTTAAGTTTGCTGAAAATTAAAGCAGTTGATAGTGAGAGGACGTTTCTTTTTTTGCTGAGTTCATATTCATGTCCTATGCAAGTTGAGTTATGTAGAATAAAAATACTTCACTGAGCTTGCAAGTCAGGCATTTCACTGTAATTGTGCATGTGACATTAAAACTTGAATCCTTGATTAGCAAAAACGTTCCACTCAGATCAAGAGTTTCATATATCAAATTACAGCATTATCTTGCGTTAAGGTTGAGACCTTAAAATAAGCTTAGCTGTTCTGTTTGCATTCTGTTGCTTAAATCCCAGAATGTATTCTAAGTTTGCATGGAGTGACGAGGTGCTAACTGTTAAATTCGGACCTCGGTGTTACTCTGGACCCTGATCGCTCTTTTGACGAACATATCAAGACTATTTCAAGGACAGCTTCTTTCCATCTACGTAACATTGCAAAAATCTGAAACTTTCTGTCCAAAAAGGATGCAGAAAAATGTATCCATGCTTTTGTCCCTACTAGATTAGACTACTGCAATTCTCTACTTTTCGGCTACCCGGAAAAAGCACTAAATAAACTTCAGTTAGTGCTAAATATGGCTGCTAGAAACTTGACTAGACCCAGAAAATGGCTTCCTGTTAAGGCTAGGGCTGATTTCAAGGTTTTACTGCTAACCTACAAGGCATTATATGGGCTTGCTCCTACCTTTCTTTCCGATTCAGTCCTGCCACTTGCGAAAGTATTCACCCACCCTTGGCATTTTTCCTATTTTGTTGCCTTACAACCTGGAATTAAAATGGATTTTGGGGGGGATTTGTATCATTTGATTTACACAACATGCCTACCACGTTGAAGACTTTTGGTGAAAAAAACTGAAAACTTGAGCGTGCATAACTATTCACCCCCGCAAAGTCAATACTTTTTAGAGCCACCTTTGGCAGCAATTACACCTGCAAGTCTCTTGGGGTATGTCTCTATAAGCTTGGCACATCTAGCCACTGGGATTTTTGCCCATTCTTCAAGGCAAAACTTCTCGAGCTCCTTCAAGTTGGATGGGTTCCACTGGTGTACAGCAATCTTTAAGTCATACCACAGATTCTCAATTGGATTGAGGTCTGGGCTTTGACTAGGCCATTCCAAGACATTTAAATGTTTCCCCTTAAACACTCAAGTGTTGCTTTAGCAGTATGCTTAGGGTCATTGTCCTGCTGGAAGGTGAACCTCCGTCTCAGTCTCAAATCTCTGGAAGACTGAAACTTCAGTCAGAATTTCCCTGTATTTAGCGCCATCCATCATTCCTTCAGTTCTGACCAGTTTCCCAGTCCCTGCCGATGAAAACATCCCCACAGCATGATGCTGCCAACACCATGTTTCACGTTGGGGATGGTGTTCACCGGGTGATGGGAGGTGTTGGGTTTGCGCCAGACATACCGTTTTCCTTGATGGCCAAAAAGCTCAATTTTAGTCTCATCTCACCAGAGTACCTTCTTCCATATGTGTGGGGAGTCTCCCACATGCCTTTTGGCGAACACCAAACGTGTTTGCTTATTTTTTTCTTTAAGCAATGGCTTTTTTCAGGCCACTTCCATAAAGCCCATCTCTGTGGAGTGTACGGCTTACAGTGGTCCTATGGACAGATACTCCAATCACAGTTATCTTGTCCCTGATCTGTTTGGAGAGCTCCTTGGTCTCAATGATGCCGCTTGCTTGGTGGTGCCCCTTCCTTAGTGGTGTTGCAGACTCTGGGGCCTTTCAGAACAGGTGTGTATATATACACAGATCGTGTGACAGATCATGTGACACTTAGACTACACACAGGTGGACTTTATTTTACTAATTATGTGACTTCTGAAGGTAATTGGTTGCACCAGATCTTATTTAGGGGCTTCATACATATGCACACACCACTTTTCCGTTTTTAATTTCTTTTTAAATTTTCTGAACAAGTTATTTTTTTTATTTCACTTTACCAATTTTGACTATTTTGTTTATGTCCATTACATGAAATCCAAATAAAAATCCAATTAAGTTATAGGTTGTAATGCAACAAAATATGAAAAATACCAAGGGGGATTAATACTTTTGCAAGGCACAGTACTACAGTCTATGTGTTGATAGAACTTCGGTCGCGTTTTTCTCAAATTTTCTTTGTTAAAATCCCCAGCTACAATAAATGTGCCCTCTGGATATGTGATTTCCAGTTTGCATAAAGTCCAGTTAAGTTCTTTGAGGACCGTTGTGGTATCGGCTTGAGGGGTAATATACACGGCTGTGACTTTAACCGAAGAGAATTCTCTTGGGAGATTATACGTTCGGCATTTGATTGTGAGGTATTCTAGGTCGGGAGAAAAAAAGGACTTGAGTTCCTGTATGTTTTCACAATCACACCATGAGTAGTTCATCATGAAACATACACCCCCGCCCTTCTTCCCGGAGAGATATTTATTCTTGTCTGCGCAATGAACTGAGAACCCAACTGGCTGTACGGACTCAGACAGTATATCCCGAGAGAGCCATGTTTCCATGAAACAGAGCATGTTACAATTCCTGATGTCTGTCTGGAAGGAAATCCACGCCCTGAGCTCGTCTGCCTTATTATCCAGACACTGAACATTATATTATTCTTATACTCGTAAGCGGTGGGTGGTGTGCGCGCCTCCTGAGTCAGACTAGAATTCCACCCCTGTACCTCCTCCGTAGGTGGTGTTTTGGGTCAGCCTCTGGAATCAGTTCATTTGCCCTGTGGGGTATCAACAAAGGATCCGATTCGGGAAGGTTGTATTCCTGGTTGTAATGCTGTTAATGCTGGTGAGTTACCGTCGCTCTAATATTCAAAAGTTCTTCCTGGCTGTATGTAAAAACACCCCAAACATTCTGGGCTAATAATATAAGAAATAACACAAAAAAACAAAATACTGCAAAGTTTCCTAAGAACTAGACGCAAGGCAGCCCTATCTGCCGGCACCATTTTCAGCATGATCATTACACAGGTGCACCTTGTTCTGGGGACAATAAAAGGCCACTCTAAAATGTGCAGTTTTGTCACACAGCACAATGCCACAGATGTCTCAAGTTTCGAGGGAGTGTGCAATTGGCATGCTGACTACAGGAATGTCCACCGGAGTTGTCGCCAGATAATGGAATGTTGAATGAATTTCTCTACTATAAGCCGCCTCCAACGTCATTTTAGAGAATTTGACAGATACTCCACCTGGCCTCCATAACCGCAGACCACATGTAACCACGCCAGCCAGGACCTCCACATCCGGCTTCTTCACCTTAGACCAGCCACCCGGACAGCCACTGAGACCAGCCACCCAGACAGCTGATGAAACTGTGGGTTTGTACAACCAAATAGTTTCTGCACATGCTGTCAGAAACCGTCTCAGGGAAGCTCATCTGCGTACTCGTCGTCCTCACCAGGGTCTTGACCTGACTGCAGTTCGACGTCGTAATTGAATTCAGTGGACAAATGTTCACCTTCTATGGCCACTGGCATGCCAGAGAAGTGTGCACTTCACGAAAGAATCTCGGTTTCTACTGTACCGGCCAGATGGCCAGCATATTTGGGATGCTCTGGATCGCCGTGTAGGACAACGTGTTCCAGTTCCCACCAAATGGGCTGGAATAATACATTATGGCCTTTCTCTTGCAAAGATGATGGTAAAAAAAAATACAAAAAAATCTTTGTATTATCTTTTACCAGATCTAATGTGTATTTTCGCCCACATTAATTTCACATTTCCACAAACGGTATTGAAAAAAAATTGAAAAAAGGGTCCGATCCTTAGAGAAGTGGGACAACATTCCAAAGGCCAGAATCAACAGCCTGATCAACTCTATGCGAAGGAGATGTGTCATGCTGCATGAGGCAAATGGTGGTCACAACAGATACTGACTGGTTTTCTGATCCACACCTCTACCTTTTCAAAGGTATCTGAACCCAACAAATGCATATCTGTATTCCCAGTCATGTGAAATCCATATATTAGGGCCTAATGAATTTGTTTCAAATGACTGATTTCCTTATATGAACTGTAACTCAGTAAAATCTTTGAAATTGTTGCATGTTGCGTTTATCTTTTTGTTCAGTGTAATTACTAATAATTCCTCTTTATTCTGTACTTTCAGAAACCACACACACAAACACACTGAACATCTTTATTGCCGAAGATTGTGGCCAGCTTTTGTATGCTAGCAACATACTGTTTGAACCTACAACCGCAAGAAAGGACATAGGCATATGTAATGGTTGTTAATTTAATTGAAGTAGTAGTAGGGTTGAACCACAGAAACAAAAACTAGTTTTACTAGAAGAAAGAAAAACTGCAAGAAAAGACTGACAACTATCATTTCATTATAAATATACATAACCCATATTTCAATAGTCATACAGTAATTGAACAACAAAACTGCATTCCCACCCCCCAGGTGCTCCTCCAGCAGCTCTGTCATGAGGTTCTCTTTGTACTTTTGGTAGGTAATCACCTCACCTATGGGGAAAGGGAGTGGGTAGGTGGGTGAGCTATTGTCAATATAATTGCATATTGGAACTTTGTCCAATTAAAAAATAAGAAACTAGTTCAGTAATCATCTCACCTGTTAGATGACGGTGAAGTATGTGGCAATTGAGGAAAGTAATGCTGATCAGATGGAAAAATATCTTCTTATACCACTAGTTTTCTCAGCGCATTCATGTTTACCTTCTCCAATACCCCCATTTTGAGGTTACAGTACACAGTCTGCATTGATCTTTCCCTCTCCCATCAGGTGGTCCACCTTCCCTGTGGCCGACAGGGTTGCTGTATGGACATGGCAGAGGACATGGACGTCTCGTTTGTCATGCTACTTTACTGCCAGCTGTTGACTGTTCTCATTGAACTCCACCTCCTCCCTCGGCATCTTCCTGCTTCCGAAATACTGGCATCCCCTTCATGTTCGACCGGACTGTGCCACAGGCCACTTTGCTGTTGAAGGGCAGATGCTGGAAGAGTGTGGGACTGCTGTACCAATTGTCCACATACAAAGTGTGCCCATTCCTAAGAAGTGGAGCCAGCAAGGTCAACACCATGGACCCGGACACCCCAAGCCCCTCACAATGTTGGATGTCAGTGATACACCCTGTGTAGACTACATTGTCCTAGACAAATCCTGTCTTCACGTCGCACATAACAAATAACTTTACCCCAAACCTGTGCATTTTGGAGGGAATGTATTGACGGAAAGCCAGCCTACGCTTCCATAACATCAGGGACTCGTCAATGCATAGGTTTTTGTATGGCACAAAGACCCGAACAAATGCTGATGTCATGCTGGTGAGAACATTGATTTGTATAAGTGGCCATTTAGGTTGGCAGTTGCATCGTTTACGAAATGCAAGCATCGCAGCAGAACTATGAAGGGAAAAGAGAGTGACAAAGAAGGGAGTTGCAAACATAGGATCCGTGCTCCAGTATTCACTTAGGGAGTTCTTCTTCACTATTCCGATGAGAAGGACTGTCACCAGGAAGGTATACATTTCACTAATTGTGGTTGTCACCCATTTAGCGAGCTTCCCCCTATCTCTTAGCTCTCTCTTCTCCTGTAGCTCCAAGGCATAGCGATTGTTCTCCTCCACTATGTCTCCGACCAGCTCCTCTGTCAGAAACAGCTTGAAGCACTCTGCCTCAGAGGGAGATGGAAAAGGGCTTTGCACTCCAGACTGATACTCAGCAGGGCCTGGAGGGGTCAGCTACCGCAGACCTGCCGTACTTCATCCACTGTTGGTCTGCCTCCATCATCACCATAATCTCCAGGATGACCGGGGACTTCAATGGTGCGAAAGGGGTTCAAATTATTATTGTCATATCATCTTACTTAATTGACCATGTATAGCAGGTTGAAATTTGGCCATAGAATCAATGACTGAAAAATATGTATTTTCAATGTCTGTAAATGACATATTTTCAACGTCCAGTTTAATTTGTATTTTCAATGTATTTTTACGTTTCATTCAGCACCTAAAACTCCTGGAAAATACACATTTTCAAAGTCTGGAAACTACATATTTTTGACGTCCGTATAAGATGTCTTTTTAACATCCATATAAGACAGATTTTTTTACGTCCAGAAAATACGTCTTCTAACCTTTCATTCCACACCTGAAAGGCACATGATGTCAACATCTGGAAAATACTTGAAAAAAAAAGTTTTCAACATAATTTTCCTTACTCGGGTGCATCCATTGTTGTTCCATTTGTTAAGTGAACTTGAGACACCTCTCCCACTCTGTCTGGGCAGGGTAACAGAAAGCGGTCTAGGATAGGCTAATGTTGGAGAAGTTAAACACTCTTAGATAAAAAAAGGTGCTAAGTAGAACCATATAAGGTTCTTTGGCTTGTCTCCATAGGGGAAATCCTCTATGATGGGTTCTGCCAAGAACCCTCCATAAATGGTTCTATCATATCAGGGTTATGCCTAGAACTCTTATGCCACCAGCCTTATTAACCTTTAAAATTAAACTCTTTATGACAGTACATTACATAAATCATATGGACTTTCTTTGAGGACCTAGTTATACCCTAACACAGTGGTCGGAAACTCCTGGTTTACAAGTCACATTATGCTGGCTTGCATAGTGATGTGTATTTCCTATTGGAATCCAGCTAGAGTGAAGATATCCAACAATTGGAACGTGTAATTACCCGCAATGGAAAGGGAGGGTCGATAAATGAGACTACCTAAATCATGTAAACAGAAACAATCATCCCACAGAAAAAAAACTTACCACAGCCGGATGTAATTGATGACACCTGTGGTAAGGGATCCTCAAAAATTATTTGGACACCCCTCACTCTTGTATACACACACACATGCACATACGCACACACACAGATGCACGCATGCACAAACACCACACACACTTACTGCTGGAGCTGCTGATGTCTTTGGGGGTAGGGGACATAGGGTGGATGCAGTGTTGACAGAGACAGTCTTTCCCATTAAAGGTGACACAATCTCCAGTAGGGAATGGTCGTCTGAAAGAGAGAGAGAGAGCGAGAGAGAGAGAGTGAGAGAAGAAGTACATCTATGTGTGTGTGTGTGTGTGTGCGTGTGTGTATGCATGTGCATGTGGCAGCACAATGATCTTACTTGCAGATTGTGCAGACGAAACAGGCCGGATGGTACGTCTTGCCGAGAGCAGTGACGACCTCTCCATCTACAAAGCTCCCACAGCCATTGCAGCATGTGCCATGGAGCCGCTGGTAGTCCAACGGGCACAGGTAGTCCCCGTTCTTCATGAAGAAACCTCCCTGAGCCAAGTCGCAGCCGCACACTGAACACACACAAACACAACATGTATTTGCTTAGCATACAAGCAGACACTTTCTTCATCAATATTTAGCCTTCATTTCTTCACAAAATAAAACATTTAATTTCTTCACACACAAAATGGCTGTAGGTCGCATTATGCTAAAATTAATTAGTAATCTCAGGCAAAAACAATTGTCAAAGACTCCAGCCACCCTAGTCAGACTGTTCTCTCTGCTACTGCATGGCAAGCTGTACTGGAGTGCGGTCCAAGAGGCTTCTAAACAGCTTCGACCCCCAAGCCATAAGACTCCTGAACAGCTAATCAAATGACTACCCAGACTATTTGCATTGCACCCCCTCTTCTATGCTGCTGCTACTCTCTGTTATTATCAATGCATAGTCACTTTAATAACTCGACCTACATGTACATATTACCTCAATTACCTCGACACCGGTGCCCCCGCACATTGACTCGGTACCGGTACCCCCTGTATACAGCCCCGCCATTGTTATTTACTGCTGTACTTTAATGATTTGTTATTCATATCTCACACTTTTTTGAGGGGGTATATTCTCAAAACTGCATTGTTGGTTAAGGGCTTGTAAGTAAGCATTTCACTGTAAGTATTCGGCGCATGTGACAAATACAATTTGATTTGATTTGATTTACGCAGTAGCTCCAATTTGAGTAATGGAGGATTCCAGTAGTATGTCAGAGTATGGCTCCATGATTTTTTTGGCAATTGCGGTTATTAATTAATTGCGATTTTCATTCACTTTGGTGAAAACGTGATAGTTCCAAAAGACATGGTTTAAACAAGTGTCAAGGTAGAAAACATGACATCTAAGATTACATCATAGGAATTAATACATGCTGTGCTAAATGGACATTATTTTGGATGTTATATAAAAATGTACAGTTGAAGTCGGAAGTTTACAAATACATTTAAACTCAGTTTTTCAAAATTCCTGTCATTTAATCCTAGTAATAATTCCCTGTCTTAGGTCAGTTAGGATCACCACTTTATTTGAACTTTTTTTTTCTCCACTTCCTGCCTGAATGACGTGCCCAAAGTAAACTGCCTGTAGCGCAGGTCCTGAAGCCAGGATATGCATACAATTGGTACCATTGGAAAGAAAACACTTGACAACATGATGCTGCCACCCCCGTGCTTCACGGTTGGGATGGTGTTCTTTGGCTTGCAAGCTTCCCCCTTTTTCCTCCAAACATAACGATGGTCATTATGGCCAAACAGTTCTATTTTTGTTTCATCAGACCAGTGGACATTTCTCCAAAAAGTACGATTTTTGTCCCCATGTGCAGTTGCAAACCATAGTCTGGCTTTTTTATGGCGGTTTTGGAGCAGTGGCTTCTTCCTTGCTGAGCGGCCTTTCAGGTTATGTCGATATAGGACTCGTTTTACTGTGGATATAAATACTTTTGTACCTGTTTCCTCCAGCATCTTCACAAGGTCCTTTGCTGTTGTTCTGGGATTGATTTGCACTTTTCGCACCAAAGTATCTCTAGGAGACAGAACATGACGGCTGCGTGGTCCCATGGTGTTTATACTTGCGTACTATTGTTTGTACAGATGAACGTGGTACCTTCAGACGTTTGGAAACTGCTCCCAAGGATGAACCAGGCTGATTTCTTTTGATTTTTCCATGATGTCAAGCAAAGAGGCACTGAGTTTGAAAGTAGGCCTTGAAATACATCCACAGGTACACCTCCAATTGAGTCAAATGATGTCAGAAGCTTCTAAAGCCATGACATCATTTTATGTAATTTTCCAAGCCGTTTAAAATAACATAACATTTATCAGAAATACAGTGTAGACATTGTTAATGTTGTAAATGACTATTGTAGCTTGAAACGGCAGATCTTTAACTTCTTAGGGAGCGGCTCCCGAGGTAACGGTTTTGGAGAGTCTGGCGTGCCCAAAGTAAAATGCCTCCCACTCAGGCCCAGAAAATAGGATATGCACATAATTAGTACTTTTGGATAGGAAACACTCTGAAGTTTCTAAAAGTG
>QNTS01000596.1:76638-92922 GCA_003317085.1 Hucho hucho
AGTTTTTTTCAGCATGGCGGTGGAAGGTATACGACCTGCGGCCCTATGACCGTTTGCCCCTCATTCAGGCCATGGAGCAGGCCTGTGATCATATCGAAGCAGCTTCTGTGCAGGGGTGGATTCGTCACACGAGGCGATTCTTCCAACGGTGCCTTGCCAATGAAGACATAGCCTGTGATGTGGATGAAATCTTATGGCCTGATCCAGCCAGACGGAGAGATGATGAATAGTTACAGTATTCTTGTTGCTTTTACAGTAGTTTTTCTTCAGAGTCAAAGTGTATGTACTTCATGCAGTAATTTTTATTTGTCTACAGATTTTATTTGTTTCATTGATTTCATTGTTGGTTGATTACTGTAACTGATTATGGTAAGAAATACTGTAAGTATTGAAATAAATACTTGAAATATTCAGTCTGCAGCATCAGTGTTGTGCAGTGCTTGGTAAGTTTATAGTAGGCCTATTTGTGTACATTCTCCCTATATCTCAAACTAATCATGAAGAATGTTGTGGGTTTGTCACTATTTTTTTTTTCATCTAAATTATCCCTTACATAACAATGTCTGGCCAAAAATCTAGCACATGCTATTTCCTAAAATTAGTTTTTTTACAATTGTGTTTTTTATTTATCACAGCAGTGTGAAACTGGCTGCAATAGTGTCTGATCATTGAGGACTGTGTTGGTTAAATGAAAACTAATAGCATTTTCACAAATATGTGTATATGTTTTGACTGAAGTGTGTATGTTTTGACTGAAGTGTGTCATTTTGCAAACAATCTAGGAATTATGCAAATTGAGTGTGGTGTTTGGATAATTGTGATTATATTTTGAAAAAAAGAACCCGGTTTTCAAAATTGCGTGTAAACATTTGAAAAAAACTGTAAACGTGTTGAGTGTTATATCTGATTGTTGATTCTAGTGGGGTTAACACCAGTGGGATTGAAATTGACACCAACTGCAGTGAATAAATGACGTTTTATTTCAATCACAGTGGAATCAACACCGCGTGGTGTTGTTGTTACTTGACTGTGTTGAGTTCATTTCTGTTAACATTCTCAAGGTGATTTCTTTTGGGAAGGGCCTCATTATCATATTTCCCAGCATGCTTAGTTAGAGGTAGATTTTTTGAATATTTTTCTACATGCACATTGATTGATTAATAGATTTTTTCCTATACACAGATACATATCTTACATTTTTCTAAACTAATCCAATCTGTAAGTGATTGGACTTATTGCACCCATTACTGAAATGGTTGTTCCAGTTTAGATGGTTTATGTAGTCTTCATGAGTTGGTACTGTACCATAGCAACCAGTGCAAGTTGAGGGTGAGAAAAAGTTCAAATTGTGAATACACTTCATCTGGCTAGATTCCAATAGGAAGTACTGTTCACTATACAAGTCAGTTGTGATGGGAAATTTGGCTCTTCTTACTGGCAAAACCCTTTTTGACTCAAGTTCCAAGTTTTATTAATTATATGTACAAGATGCGCATGTATATCATTGTCTAATGAAATGTGTACTTGCAGGTTCCTTCTTGACAATGCAAAAACAATAAGAAATATTTACAATATTTACATGTGTATTAGGGAAGGGGAGTTTGGGGGGCAGTGTATAAACTGAGCAGTATAATAAATCTTCTTAGGGATCGGTGGGGCGCCACCGCCCTGCAATTTCCCCATCCGGTGAAATTGCAGAGCGCCAAATTCAAAATAAAAAATCTTAATATTAAACATTCATGGAAATACAAGTGTCATACATGATTCAAAATCTTAGAATCTTGGTAATCTAACAGCGTTGTCAGATTTCAAAAAGGCTTTACAGCAAAAGCATAGCATTCAATTGTCTGAGGACAGCGCCCCGCATACTTCCTCAATTAACATAATTTCATAATCAGCACAGGTGTCACAAAACTAAAAAATAGTGATAAAATAAATCACTTACCTTTGAAGATCTTCCTCTGTTAGCAATCCCAAGGGTCCCAGCTACACAATAAATGGTTGTTTTGTTCTATAAAGTCCCTCTTTATATCCCAAAAACTCTGTTTGGTTGCGCGTTTTGTTCAGTAATCCATCTGTTCAAAGGCGTTCAAACATGCAGACAAATAAATCCCAAAAGTACCGGTAAAGCTCGTCGAAACAAGTCAAGCCTGAAACCTTGTCTAAAGACTGTTGAAATCTAGTGGAAGCCATAGGTACTGCAATCTGGGAGCTATTCCTTTCAATGTTCTATAACAAAGCATGGGAAAAGTCAGGGAGCTGAAAAATGCAATTTCCTGGATGGATTTTCCTCAGGTTTTTGCCTGCTATATCAGTTCTGTTATACTCACATACATTATTTTAACAGTTTTAGAAACTTATATGCAAATGTCCATCTTATCCAGATGTGTTACGGCCAAGTGAATAGTGATGGAAATGGCAGCTTCTGTGGATCTGTTAGAGCTGTAGGCAAATTGAAGTTGGTCCAGTATGCCTGGCATGCTGGCCTTGATGTGGGTCTTCCTGGATGGCTCGATATTGTCTGCCTCAAAGCATGCATAGAATGTGTTAAGCTCACCTGGGAGGGAGGCTTCGATGGGCACCTCACAATTGGATTTGCCTTTGTAGTATGTGATAGTCTGTAGTCCTTGCCACATGCAATGCAAGTCTGAAATGTCGAACATTAATTCAAGTTTGAGTCTGTATCGTCTTTTTGCATCCCTAATGGATTTGCCGGAGCTCGCACCTGCATGCCTTCTATGCTTCGTGCCACTGAGTCATCGGGGTTCATTCCACTAAAATTGAATGCTGCAGTACGGGCTCTCAGCATTGTACGGAGAATTCCGTTTATCCAGGATTTTTGATTGGGCTATGTCCGGATTGTTACTGTGGGTACAAACATAATCACTACATTTCCCAATGAAGCCTGTGACTGACAATGTATATTATTCTCAATGTTGATGGATGAGTCCTGGGTGGATGAATCTTTGAACATATTCCAATTGGTATTCTCAAAACAATCCTGCAGCATTGAGTCTGTCTCCTCTGTCAAGCGCCTCACTATTCCCTGTGTTGGTGCTTCCCTCTCGAGTTGCTGCTTGTAGGAACAGAAAGACGTGATCTGATTGAAAGTGGTGTTGGGGTATGACTTTGTACGTTTCACGGATGTTTGTGTTGTGTATACTGTCTTGTGTGACAGGATACATGTTGATAATATTTTGGGAACATTTGGTTTAGACAGGCTTGTTTAACCTGCTAGAGTCGATTGACTCACCGGTGCGTCAATCTAAATTAAACAAAAAAATCCCCATCAAAATCGGTCAGTTTAATGTTTTTTGCATTGGATGCGTCTCAATCCACCACAGTCACACTTCTGCATGTGCAGAAAAAGCTCAGTTTGTCCGATTTTGAGACATCCCAATAATCAGTCTTCTCACGAAAACGTTTGTATCGTCCGAACGGTTTGACCTATAATCTATTACCACTCTATGGAAGGGGGAGACTCTCACGATGGTGTTCTCTGTTTTGCTCTAAGACCCCCACAAGTATCATGGGACACGTCTAAAGCTAACCAGTACCGGTTTAAAGAAACAAATAGAAGTATGAAGGTAGTGTGCCATCCAAAAAAAGGGGTTAAATATGTGTACAAAATATATTTTTTAAATATCTCCTAGATTTATGACAAAACCTTGTTTCTTATTATTGCATTTTGGACTGTCCTTTTTGCCATTTATGAATGTGTTATTCAATACGTTTCTAAGGCTTTAGTAGTGAAGGCCAAAATCAATATTTTATCAAATACATTTTTTAAATATTTTTTTATACCAAAAGGGGTCCTAAAATTCTAAATCAAACAGTTAAATGATCGATAGTATGACCATCTTAAAATAATTCCATACCCCACCCCACCTCCCCCAACATCTTCGACTCTCGTCACCCGCGACAATAACGACAGCTTCCGGGTGAGAGGATTCTTTCTGGCTAACAATCTTGTACAGTTCACTGAGTGCCGTCTTGGTGTTTGCTTGTGGTGGTATGCACACAGCTGTGATAATAACGCATGTGATTTTCCTCAGCGTATAGTGGGGTTGGTGTTTTAACATCAGAAACTCCAGGTTGGGTGAACAGGATCTTGTGATGTTTTCAACTTCAAAACATCAGGAATTGTTTACGAGCAAACATACCCCTCCCCATAGACTCATACTAGACATCGCTGTTTGATCCATTCGGAATATGGAGAAGCCGTCTGGTTGAATAGTAGAGTGTAGTGTATTGTCCGTAAGCCACGTCTCAGTAAAAACAAAGACACAGCATTGGAGTCCCCCTTTCCTTCCTCTTCTTCATCGCCAGAGTTGCCTTAGGTCATGTCAGCCAAGAGCAACAGGTAAGTCTGCTGTACAGGGAGCTAATGTAATATTCCAAATCTGGGAGGCTGAGAGAGGTTTGTTGGTTGTAGGAAATTATCGTTCTGAGCAAACAAAGTAAAAATAGCCATAAAAAAGCAGAGTCGAGCAGGAACCGGCAAGACGCTCACCCTCCTCAGTGCCGCCAATTTCATTTGAGTCAGTAACGCCCAGTGCACGCAAAACCCCCTACCAGTGAACGATGAACTGAAAACTTATTTGAGCTTCCTTTGTGACTGAGACTTGTAAAAGCGTGCTTTAAGCAATGTACATGTGTTGATTACTTCACATACAAAGACGATTATTTCTAGGTTCATTTGAAACAAGGTCTAGTTGTGGTCGCAACTGGACTAGATTAAGAACGACTCTTGGCAGAATGCATTGCTTGCCTGCAGTGAGAGTGATAAGCACAATGTTGTTTGCGAACTGCAGCACCCCAAATTATTTGTTCTTGAGTTCGTATTTGTTGAACAGAGGCTGTGTACGTTTTGGTTCTACAAAGCTGTGTCCATCATAACATGCAATGATCAATTAATTGCAAGATAGCAGACAGATAGGGCAGCTCTGCTTCTAGCTACTAAACAACTTTGCAGTATTTTTTTTTTTTTTGTGTGTTATTTCTTACATTTGTATGTTATTACATACAGCCAGAGATAACTTTTGGATATCAGAGCGGCGGTAACTCACCAGCATTACGACTGGGAATACGACTTTCCCGAATTGGATCCCTTGTTCGTACCCCCCGGGGCAATTGAACTGATTCCAGGGGCTGATCCAAAACACTCCCAGCGGAGAAGAGGTATTTGGAGTGGACTCCTAGTCCGACTCAGGAGGCACGAACACCATCCACCGCTTCTGAGTAGATTACTCGCTAATGTTCAGGCTCTGGATAATAAGGCAGACGAGCTCAGGACGAGAATCTCCTTCCAGAGAGACATGAGGAATTGTAACGTACTCTGTTTCAAGGAGACATGGCTCTCTCGGGATATACTGTCTTTGTCCATACTGCCAGCTGTTTTTTTTATTGAATTTAAATGTAACCTTTATTTAACTCGGCAAGTCAGTTAAGAACAAATTCTTATTTACAATGACGGCCTACACCGGCCAAACCCAGACGACACTGGGCCAATTGTGCGCCGCCCTATGGGACTCCCAATCATGGCCGGTTGTGATACAGCCTGGGTTCTCAATATATTAAGGATCGGACACTTTTTTTCAATTTTCACCTAAAATGACATACCGAAACTACCTGTAGCTCAGGACCTGAAGCAAGGATATGCATATTCATGATACCATTTGAAAGGAAACACATTGAAGTTTGTGGAAATATGAAATTAATGTAGGAGAATATAATACATTAGATCTGGTAAATGCAATAGAAAAGCCATTATATGACTTAGGCGTCTTGGCACAATTTAGATTTTGGCCACTAGATGGCAGCAGTGTATGTGCAAAGTTTTAGATCCAATGAACCATTGTATTACTGTTCAAAATGTTGTATCAAGTCCGCCCAAATGTGCCTAATTGGTTTATTGATACATTTTCAAGTACATAATTGTGCACTCTCTTCAAACAATAGCATGGTATTATTTTACTGTAATGGCTACTGTAAATTGGACAGTGCAGTTAGATTAACAAGAATTTAAGCTTTCTGCCCATATAAGACATGTCTTTGTCCTGGGAAATGTTCTTGTTACAAAATGTTAGTATTGAGACAAAGTGGAGTCACAATTCGCTGGCTCAGACACATAAGTTATGTGGCAGGGTCAACAGACAATCACGGACTACAAAGGGAAAACCAGCCACGTCGTCGACACCAACCCTCGCAAGGCTGCCGGACCAGATGACATCCCTAGCCGTGTCCTTAGAGCATGTGCAGAACAGCTGGCTGCAGTGTTTATGGACATATTCAATCTCTCCCTATCCCAGTCTGCTGTCCCCACTTGTTGCCCCAAGATGTCCACCATTGTTCCTGTACCCAAGAAAGCAAAGGTAACTGAACTAAATGACTATCACCCCTTAGCACTTCTGTCATCATGAATTGCTTTGAGTGGCTAGTGTTGTGGAAATTCAGTACTGAGAGAGATTTGGTAATTTCTTCAAACAATCATCTTTATTTAATATCGATTAATTATTGCAATAATGAGGCTGGTCAACGTCCCACCCTTTGGACCGAGTGTTGGACCGAGTAACCTAACTTTTACACAAATGCAGAGTACTATATATAGCTGACACTAACAATGCTCAAGTCATGGTTGGTTCAACCCTACTCATGCAGACCAAGGAGCATCATAAGCCACTCTGGCTTCATCCTGTCGTTATCTGCACGTGGGTTGTTGTCTTAACCCCACCCTGACTTAGTTTCCCAGATGCAAGGATGATTTTGAGACAATGAGGGATTGTTCTATTCCTAAACTATCTCTAGTAAAACACATTCGTGTCTATGTAATGCAGTCTTTAACCCATTTGTCAGCTCAAGCCATCTCCAGTGACCATACGCCCAGATTAGCTGCAGGGTACTAGAGTGGAGCCCATGAAAACACAGACAGAAATGTCTTACTATTAGTTAAATATTAATTGTTAATCACTAACGCAAGGTAAATATGTAATTTTTCTATCACACTATTTAAGGATCATATCACCACTACCTTACCTGACACCATAGACCCACTTAAATTTGCTTGTCTTTTTATTCTCAATGCTGCCTGCAGCATGATATATTTTGCCTGTGCGCATACGTGACAGACAGTTGTTGGTCGGTGCAAGTATCTGGAGTCATCGGAGGAGCATGTAGTAATCCGACTGTAGTTCATTGCAGACAGCAGATCAAATGAATGTCTACAATGAACGAGTCACTCAGAAAAACAAATCATGACCTTTGAGTCAGTAAAAAGATTTGTTAAAAAGAAGGAATTGTTCACGAACTGCACATCACAACAAGCCAGCATATTGTGATTTGTAGATCTGATATGGCAAAAGAACCAGGATCATCAGACCAAAATGTTAGGTGAGAACTATGACATAACGGAAGGCCATTTGACATGTATAATCTTAGTCATTAATGGCTTCCATTTAATTCTAAACCATTGATTTACGCAGTCATTTTGTAAAAGCTTAACAAAAACAGTCATGGGTGGGTATCTCTAATATTCACTTGAAAGGCATGCTGGGAAATGTGCAAATAAGGCTCTACCTACAATGTTAAAACAACACCCCCAAAAATGCCTACTAAGTCTTAATTTAAGTTGGTATTTGCAACAGCCATGGTGTTAGGGACCCAACACAAGGTATTAGTTTGTCAACACTTTGAAAAGTGTTACTTTAACACTATTTTGGTGGGTCACATATACACTACCGTTCAAAAGTGTGGGGTCACTTAGAAATGTCCCTGTTTTTAAAATAACATCAAATTGATCAGAAATACAGTGTAGACATTGTTAATGGTGTAAATGACTATTGTAGCTGAAACGGCAGATTTTTTATGGAATATCCACATAGGTGTACAGAGGACCATTATCAGCAACCATCACTCCTGTGTTCCAATGGCACATTGTGTTAGCTAATCCAAATGTATTGTTTTAAAAGGCTAATTGATCATTAGAAAACCATTTTGCAATTATGTTAGCAAAGCTGAAAACAGTTGTCCTGATTAAAGAAGCAATAAAACTGGCCATATTTAGACTAGTTGAGTATCTGGAGCATCAGCATTTGTGGGTTCGATTACAGGCTCAAAATGGCCAGAAACAAAGCACTTTCTTCTGAAACTCGTCAGTCTATTCTTGTTCTGAGAAATTAAGGGTATTCCATGCAAGAAATTGCCAAGAAACTAAAGATCTCGTACAACGCTGTGTACTACTCCCTTCACAGAACAGCGCAAACTGGCTCTAGCCAGAATAGAAAGAGGAGTGGGAGGCCCCGGTGCACAACTGAGCAAGCAGACAAGTACATTAGAGTGTCTAGTTTGAGAAACAGATGCCAGATGTCCTCAACTGGCAGCTTCATTAAATAGTACCCGAAAAACACCAGTCTCAACGTCAACAGTGAAGAGGCGACTCCGGGATGCTAGCCTTCTAGGCCAGGAGAAGTTGACTGAAATTAAGCTACCTATAACTGTAACAAAATACATGCTACTACAGTGCCTTCAGAAAGTATTCACACCCCTTGACTTTTTCCAAATACTGTTGTGTTACAAAGTAAGATAAAAATGGATGTAATTGTCTTTTTCTACACAAATTACTCTGTAATGTCAAAGTGGAAGAAAAAGTCTTAAGTCTTTCCACTAGATGTTGGAACATTGCTGCGGGGACTTGCTTCCATTCAGCCACAAGAGCATTAGTGAGGTTTGGCACTGATGTTGGGCGATTAGGCCTGGCTCACAGTCGGCGTTCCAATTCATACCAAAGGTGTGGGTTGAGTTCAGGGCTCTATGCAGGCCAGTCAAGTTCTTCCACACCGATCTCGACAAACCATTTCTGCATGGACCTTGCTTTGTGCACGGGGGTGTTGTCATGCTGAATCAGGAAAGGGCCTTCCACAAAATGTTGCCACAAAGTTGGAAGCACAGAATCGTCTAGAATGTTGTATGCTGTAGCGTTAAGATTTCCCTTTATTGGAACTAAGGGGCCTAGACCGAACCATGAAAACAGCTCCAGACCATTATTCCTCTTCCACCAAACATTAGAGTTTGCACTATGCATTCGGCCAGGTAGCGTTCTGGCATTTGCCAAACCCAGATTCGTCCGTCAGACTGCCAGATGGTGAAGCGTGAACCTGTTTCCACTGCTCCAGAGTCCAATGGCGGCGAGCTTGACACCACTCCAGCTTGGCATTCTGCATGGTGATCTTAGGCTTGTTTGCTGCTGCTCGGCCATGAAAACCCATTTCAAGAAGCTCCCAACGAACAGTTATTGTGCTGATGTTGCTTCCAGAGGCATTTTGGAACTCGGAAGTGAGTGTTGCAATCGAGGACAGATCATTTTATGCACTACGCACTTCAGCACTCAGGGGTCCCGTTCAGCGAGCTTGTGTGGCCTACCACTTCGCAGCTGAGCTGTTGTTGCTCCTAGACATTTCCTCTTCACAATATCAGCACATACAGTTGACCGGGGCAGCTCTAGCAGGGAAGAAATTTGACAAACTGACTTGTTGGAAAGGTTACATCCTATGACGGTGCCACATTGAAAGTCACTGAGTTCTTCAGTAAGGTCATTTTACTGCCAATGTTTGTCTATGGAGATTGCATGGCTGTGTGCTCGATTGTATACACCTGTCAGCAACGTGTGTGGCTGAAATAGCCAAATCCACTAATTTGAAGGTGTCCACATACTTTTGTATATACAGTTAAAGTATTCAACCCCCTGAGTCAATACATGCTAGAATCACCTTTAGCAGCAATTACAGATGTGAATCTTTCTGGGTAAATCTCTAAGAGCTTTCCACACCTGGATTGTGCAACATTTGTCCATTATTATTTTCAAAATTCTTCAAGCTCTGTCAGATTGGTTGTTGATCATTGCTAGACAACCATTTTCAGGTTTTGCCATAGATTTTCAAGCAGACTTAAGTCAAAACTCTGCCAATCTGTCTTCTTGGTAAGCAACTCCAATGTAGATTTTTCTGTCCTGCTGAAAGGTGAATTCATCTCCCAGTTTCTAGTGGAAAGCGGACTGAACGACATTTGCCTCTAGGATTTTGTCTGTGCTTAGCTCCATTCCGTAAATGTTTTATCCTGAAAAACTCCCCAGTCCTTAACGATTACAAGCATACCAATAACATGATGCAGCCACCACAATGCTTGAAAATATGGAGAGTGGTACTAAGTAATGTGTTGTATTGGATTTACCCTAAACATAACACTTTGTATTCAGGACAAAAAGTGCAATGTTGTTGATCCATCCTCAGTTTTCTCCTATCACAGCCATTTAACTCTGTAACTGTTTTAAAAACACCATTAGCCTCATGGCTAATGAGCCAGAAACAACAATACCATGCATCGACTAATGCAGGGCTATTCAACTCTTTCTCTACGAGGTCCGGATGTACCTGATCATTAATTGCACAAAGATATGATACGGTACTGTATTCTGTCGAGTGGAATTACAGTACCATTTGAAATACAGCAATTGTTTCCCCGCCCACAACACTTACTCACAATGCACCATCATTTACAGTCTGCTGCAGTAAAATATTTCAGAGTATTTTACTGTTGATAATACCAAAAATTACCATATAATTAACAGTTTTCCAACTTACATGACTGTGAGTCACTTTTGATAAAAGTGTCTGCTAAATGGCATATATTATTATAATACCCAGTACAATGATGAATTTGTGCCACCTAAAATTAACATAGTTTTGTACCATAACCATAACCATATCATGTTTCCCAACATGCTCTACTGCAGTTTGATTTAGAATTAACCATTTAAAATTTAATAGGGAAATGCCGGAGTTGGGACACTACAATTCACATGAAAAGGCACGACACACTGGAAAATGATGTTGAAGCCATGGCGTAGTGGGGATGTGGCTTTTAGTTTGTTATTTCTGGCCACCCGTCAGTGGAAGGGTTGTACCAGTTTAAGTGGTCTATCATCGTGACAATATTGTCACTTTTTAGAGCACATGGCTTTGTCACTGTGGTAGTTCCCTATAATGGCAAAGTATACCTTTTCTTAGTACATGGTTTTATGTCTGTGGACTACATGGAAGAAAGGTCATATCTGAGGTATGAACTGGGGTACAATAATGTACCTATAACTAAAGGTTCAAGGGATGACCTTACAGGGTATCACCCCAGTGACAAGTGGTTGTACCCCATTAAGAACAAATCTAAACCTTTTTTGTGTAGGTACATACTCAATGAGCTAATCTGCTTTAAGAAAACATGTACTTTAAGTTGTCATATGGGACACATGGATACATACACACGCGTACACAGTACACTCACACACAAATGCAAGCAAGCAGACACACACACAGGTTTCTTTAAAAAAAATATAAAATGTAAAGATATTGTACATGTTGTTTGGTACTCCAAAAATAGCAATTTCTGCAGTAGGCTGCAACTTTATACCAAATGCTTCAGAAAGGGTTTTAAATATAGTGTACCAATAATCTGCCAGACAAGGACAGGACCAGAATATGTGGGTCAAGTCCACCAAGGAGCTTTTACACCTGTCACGTGTACCTTCAATATTTGGGTAGAATTTGGACAATCTGGCCTTACTAAAATGGATACGTGAAGTACCTTAAACTGTATAAGGCTGAGCCAGGCACAAAAGGAGCTTCCATTTACCCTAAGTAGGGCAGTATTCCAGACTCTCCACAAGTTCCTTTTCCCTCTCAAACTGGATTTTATTGAGTGACGGGATATCAGTCCCTTTAGTTGAAAAGGTATTTTCAAAAGGGCACCCGGACCCGATCCGGGTGATAGAATTGGAAAGGTTGGACTTTGAATGCGAATAAACTTGCGGATCCAATCTACTCCAACTTGAATGGAGTAGATTAAATTGGATAGTGAGGTTTCAAAATTGGCAAAGCTGTCATCAATAAAAAAGGTCATTAAACTTAGTAAGGCTGAAAGCTGAATCCAGTTTGCCTGAAAGGAAAAGGTGATTATTAAATAAAGGTCCTTCAATAGAGAAATCACAGATTTTAAAATGTTGATGGAATTCAGTCCAAATTTCAAGAGTATTGACAACAATTGGATTGGATGTGTATTGTAAACTGAAAGAGGGAGATTGGAGGTGACTAAAGCTGACAAAGAAGAAGAGAAACATTAGTTGGCTTCTGTTTGACACAACCACCCCATGAAAAAAGACATAAGCTTATCCACTAAAGTGAAACAAGACAAGGGAGACACTGGAACACATACAGAAATCTGGGCAATACATTCATCTTGATACAATTTGCTTTACCAGCTAAAGTAAAATGGAGAATACTCCATCTCTGAAAGTCCAGTTTAAGTTTGCTAAACAGGGGAATAAAGTTCTCATTATGGAGGGAAGACGAGGTACGTGTGATATTGATCCATCAATATTTAAAGCCAGCCTTGGACATACGAAATGGAATAGTATCCCATGGAATTTGTAGTGCTAATTAATTAATAGGAAAATCTATTTATAACCCGAAAACACACCACACCTATGCAGTAGGTCCACTACCTCAGGGACACACACTTCAGGGTCCGAGATAAAAGTAAGTAATCTGCATACAAGGAACCTTTGTGTTCCAGTCCCCATCTGTAGATACCATGCATTGAGGGTGTGAACAAAGTTTGTTTGTAAGTACTGAAGCCCTGGCTGATTGAGTATAACAGTCGGACCCAGGAAATTAAGTTTGCACCAAAGCCACATTTTCCCAGTACAGAGAATAAATATTCCCATTCTACCCTGACATTAAGCAGATGTCAAATGTTAGAAAAGGAGTGGCGACCCTTGATAAATCCTGTCTGATCCGTTGATATGATGTCTGTCATAGTGGATTCTATTCGAGAGGCAAGCAAATTCGCTAATATTTTTACACATGCATTTAAAAGTGAGATTGGTTAGTATGAGCCACACTTAGATGCATCTTTGCCGGGTTTTAACAAAAGTGTGATTGACGCCTCTGTCAGGGTTTGGGGTAAAACACCCTGGTCCAGGGCATTCTCAAACATTTCAAGCAGGAGAGGGGCTAGTTTGACAGAACTTATTGTATAATTTGATTGGGTAGCCATCTGGGCTAGGGAATTTCACACTTTGCATTGCTGTAATTGAATGAATGATCTCCTCTAACTTCAAAGGTCTCTTCTCTATACTACTGTTAGGAGTTTCCAAATTGTCTTCAGGTGATTCAGATGTGTAAAGATCCCCCAAAAAATGGGGTGGGGGGCAGTATTATTGATTTCAGTGGGACTAACTGTTTAGACACCCGAGGTGTTGTGAATTTGAGGGATCAGCTGTGCGGCAGATTTGCTCTTGAGTTGATGAGCTAGAAGTCGACCAGCCTTTTCTCCATGTTCGTAAACAAAACCACGTGCACGGAGTAGCTGCTGCTCAGCCTTATCCGTGGATAGTAAATTGTACTGAGTTTGAAGACTCAGCCTTTCTTTATAAAGTTCTGGTGATGGAGAGGTGGAGTACTGTTGGTCTAATTCCAGAATTGAGTCGATCAGCTGTTGTTGTTTAATTTTCCGTTGTTTATTGAGAAGAGAAGAATAGAAAATTATTTTGCCTCTAAAAACTTTGTGTTTCCCAAAGTGTAGATGGAGAGATCGAATCTGTTTTAATTGTCTCAATAAAGACATCAATTGCATTTGAAAGAATAGTGCAGAATTAATTGTTTAAAAGTAAAGATCTCCATGTGGGGCAATCTGTATAGTTCAATGAGAATGAGAGGTCGAGCGACAGAGGAGCATGGTAACTAATAACAATGGCAGAGTTTTCTACTTTCTTAACAGAGGGGAGAAGGGCTTTATCTATGAAAAAGTCGTCTATTGTAGAATGGGAGTGGCGCACGTGAAAATAAATACAAATATTTGTTACGGGGAAAAAGGAATCTCCATGGATCTACACATCACACGTCTACCATGATCTGCTATACACAGATGTGTTTCTTGTAAGAATGCTATATTGTTTTTCAATACTGAAGATGAGCAAATACTCTATTTAACCCATTTAACCGGGCCGTTCATTGCCTTGACGTTCCAGTTTATAAACCTAATTGTCACGTCCTGGCCATAGATAGCCCTTTTTGGCTTCTCTATGGTGTTTTTGGTCAGGACGTGACCAGGGGGGTTTAGGTTTCTATGTTGCAATTTCTATGTTGGTTTGGTTTGGGTTCCCAATTAGAGGCAGCTGTTAGTCGTTGTCTCTAATTGGGAATCCTATTTAGTGTGTTCAGTCCCCCACCTGTGTTGTGGGAAATTGTATTGTTTATTGTGTATAGTTGCGCTACACAGTGCGTTACGGTCATTGGTAATGTCATTGTTTTTTGGTGAGTTTCATTGATTAAATCATGTTTCACTCAACCCTTCACGCTGCGCCTGGGTCTACTTATGTCAGCGATCGTGACACTAATAGCTGACCACCCAACTCCAAAAAGTTGAGATTTCGAAATAGAGATGAAAACCCTGTATAAGACCACCGATCATATCTTGTGACAAAGAAAAAAACATGTACCGAAAAGTTAGGCAAAATACTGTTGAAGTAGAATGTGTAACAATCAAATGGTTAATAAAGGCAAACATTGTCCCCCCCACCACCCTGACATAAAACCCTCAAAATAACACAACAAAATAAACAGTACAAAATAAAACTGTCCTATGCTCGCCTCTAAGGTGGACTGCAGGCTTCCCCTAAAGGTCACTTAACTTACCCTACACAGGAGGGCTCCCAATTATAAACATAAATATTTACAATACCAGTTTTAAATTGTTTAAACTCAAATATTAACAGAGTCACTTAATATTTGATTAGTTACATCCTCCATTGACTTTAACAAATGAAAATAGTCAAATAAAATGTTTCTGTTGGTCAAGACTTCGGCCCATGGGTTGCGTTAGGGGGGTGCTGCACGCAACACCACGTTCCAGCAGCCGCACCGCGCAACGGTGTCCACAACCACAGGGAGTAAAATATGATACTCAGGCGCAGTGCGACCTCAAAGACTATAGCAGAGAAGGCACCCCACAAACACAAAGGCCAAAATATTACAACGTCAGTGAATCTCAGTAGAGGCGAAAGCTAAATATATCCAAACACCCACTCAATCATACAAAGGCATTACAGTCACATGAATTGTAACCTTAACTTCTTTGGGAGCAGCGCACGAGGTGACCGTTTTGGAGACCCTGGCGTGCCCAAAGTAAAATGCCTCAATGTCAATACAAGTAAATGTCAATACAAGTAAATGCGTGTTCACGGCTTGCGCGTTCTTTGTTTTTTTCCTTTCTTATCGCCCAGTTTATATTCCGGTTGAAATATTATACAACATATACATTAAAGTGTTCCTAAGGATACATTATCAATTATGTTTGATTGTTCTTGGACAAGTTTATAGGTATAAGTTGAACGAGTTCTCTTCACGTTTCAATGGAGGAGTCGACGCTGTTTTTTCTGATTATAATGCGCCAACCAAACTGAGATTTATGGATATAATACATTACTTTTTCTAAAAAAAGAACCATGGATTGTCTTCGTTGGACACTTGGGAAGCCCTCAGCAGAAGTTCTTCAACAGGTAATTGATTTGTTTTCGCTGTGAAATGTGTTTTCTGTGAACCGTGGAGGCTTATGAAATTATGGTAATGGAAAAAATATGTTAGGTGCTACAGTGAGGGAAAAAAGTATTTGATCCCCTGCTGATTTTGTACGTTTGCCCACTGAGAAAGAAATTATCAGTCTATAACTTTAATGGTAGGTTTATTTGAACAGTGAGAGACAGAATAACAACAAAAAAATCCAGAAAAACGCATGTGAAAAATGTTATAAATGGAATTGCATTTTAATGAGGGAAATAAGTATTTGACCCCTCTGCAAAACATGACTCAGTACTTTGAGGCAAAACCCTTGTTGGCAATCACAGAGGTCAGATGTTTCTTGCAGTTGGCCACCAGGTTAGCACACATGTCAGGAGGGATTTTGTCCCACTCCTCTTTGCAGATCTTTTCCAAGTCATTAAGGTTTCGAGGCTAACGTTTGGCAACTCGAACCTTCAGCTCCCTCCACAGATTTTCTATGGGATTAAGGTCTGGAGACTGGCTAGGCCACTCCAGGACCTTAATGTGCTTCTTCTTGAGCCACTCCTTTGTTACCTTGGCCGTGTGTTTTGGGTCATTGTCATGCTGGAATACCCATCCACGACCCATTTTCAATGCCCTGGCTGAGGTTCTCACCCAAGATTTGACAGTACATGGCCCC
>QNTS01000596.1:96016-190343 GCA_003317085.1 Hucho hucho
ACACACACACACACACACACACACACACACACACACACACACACACACACACACACAGAGAGAAAACATACTCACATATTTAGTTACTGTCATTAATAAACAGGTACAGTATATCAAATGTCAGAACATTACCTAGCTACAACAGGTAAAAAAATAATTTTTGCCTTGTGGCTCAGTATGGCACTTGCAACGCCAAGGTTGTGGGTTAGATTCCCACGGGGGACCACACACAGATATTAACTGGTAATGCAAGTTTGGTTAGAATAGAGTGCAATAGAATGAGTGACATTCAATCAAATCTATTTGAATATATGGATTTTACAGCCAATCAGTTCCTACAGTGAGCACCTGTGAACCAACCATTGTTGGGCCAGATGGAGACCAGGACAACACAAGGTTAAAATGCCAAGGGTGATGAATACTTTTGCAAGGCACTGTATGTAAGGCTCCTTGCAGACAGCCTAAAAGGCAGCATCCTGACTTATCAGGAGGCTGCTATTGAATGTGAAAGCTCTGAGGCTGTTTATATTATCTATAAAACATGAAGTGTCACCTTATAATTATACACTTATCAGTTATGCAAGCTAACAACAATCATAGATAACAAGCTAGCTAAAAAGACTACCTAGTTAAGTAACTAGCTAGCTCGCTCAGAAGACTAGCCAAGACTAGCCAAGTTATCTGTGTTGTTGTTTGCATGTGATTGTCTGTGGTCTTCGGGGTGGCACACAGCCTAGGGGTAATGACTACATTACCCATATAGTCATTACCCATACGGACTACAATACCCATAATACTCATTGACTGGACATTCCAAATTACCATGGCAATTGTGCATCACATTAGTTATATTAATTTATGCCACATGCAGCAATCCACTGTATTAAACATTAACTTACTTGTGAAACAGCAGCTCTTTGTATTGTATTCGTTGTCTCTCTCTAGTCATGGTTATAAAAGTTTTTAAATCTCACAGTATCAACTTTTCTGTGCGTTCTATGCAGACACGGTGGTCTGAGCTATCTGATTGACCAGTGGTAGGCCTATAGGTGCACTTGATTTGCTCTCTGGGCCTGCCGGGTAGGCAGAGTTCTACCTTCAGACACAAGAAATGGTTCAGAATGGGAAGACTTTACCTTACCGGCGCTAGGGCTGCTGAATCAACCGCACCTACAGCCAGCAGCGCAAAATTAATAAAATGGTTTGGTGATAGATTAGGAATGCCTTGGAGATCGATCGATTGCAATCTAACAAAAGGCTGCTAGTTTTATAAAACAACATCAGAACAAAAAAAGAGCAACACCCTTTACAATTTCCGGTTGGTGACCAGTGGTGTAGATGAAGGGGAAGAGACATGTTAAAGAAGGATTTCAAATCAAATCTAATTTTATTTGTCACATGTGCCGAATACAACAGGTGTAGACCTTACAGTGAAATGATTACAAGCCCGAACCAACAATGCAGTTAAAAAATACAGTAAAAAATAAGAATAAGAAATAAAAGTAAATAATTAAACAGCAGCAATAAAATAACAAAAGCGAGGTTATACACGGGGGTACCGGTGCGGGGGCACCGGGTAGTCGAGGTAATATATACATGTAGGTAGAGTTATTAATGTGACTATGCATAGATAATAACAGAGAGTAGCAGCAGTGTAAAAGAGGGGGGGTGGGGGGGGGTGCAATGCAAATAGTCTGGATAGCCATTTGATTAGATGTTCAGGAGTCTTATGGCTTGGGGGTAGAAGCTGTTTAGAAGTCTCTTAGACCTAGACTTGGCGCTCCGGTACAGATTGCTGTGTGGTAGCAGAGAGAACAGTCTATGACTAGGGTGGCTGAAGTATTTAAGAATGTTTAGGGCCTTCCTCTGACACCGCCTGGTATAGAGGTCCTGCATGACAGGAAGCTTGACCCCAGTGATGTACTTGGCTGTACGCACTACACTCTGAAGTGCCTTGCGGTCGGAGGCCGAGCAGTTGTCATACCAGGCAAGGATGCAACCAGTCAGGATGCTCTCGATGGTGCAGCTGTAAAACCTTTTGAGGATCTAAGGACCCATGCCAAATATTTTCAGTCTCCTGAGGGGGAATAGGTTTTGTCGTGCCCTCTTCACGACTGTCTTGGTGTGCTTGGACATTGTTAGTTTGTTAGAGATGTGGACTCCAAGGAACTTAAAGCTCTCAACCTGCTGCACTATAGCCCCATCGATGAGAATGGGGGCGTGCTCGGTCCACCTTTTCCTGTTGTCCACAATCATCTCCTTTGTCTTGATCACGTTGAGGGAGAGGTTGTTGTCCTGGCACCACACGGTCAGGCCTCTGACCTCCTCCATATAGGTTGTCTCGTCGTTGTCGGTGATCAGGCCTACCATTGTTGTGTCATCGGCAAACTTAATGATGGTGTTGGAGTCATGCCTGGCCGTGCAGTCATGAGTGAACAGAGAGTACAGGAGGGAAATGAGCACGCACCCCTAAGGGGTCCCTGTGTTGGGGATCAGTGTGGCGGTTGTGTTGTTACCTACCCTTACCACCTGGGGGCGGCCCGTCAGGCAGTCCAGGATCCCGTTGCAGAGGGAGCTCTTTAGTCCCTGCATCCTTAGCTTAGTGATGAACTTTGAGGGCACTATGGTGTTGAACGCTGAGCTGTAGTCAATGAATAGCATTCTCACATAGGTGTTCCTTTTGTCAAGGTGGGAAAGAGCAGTGCGGAGTGCAATAGAGATTGCATCATCTGTGGATCTGTTGGGGCGGTATACAAATTGGAGTGGGTCTAGGGTGTCTTGGATAATGGTGTTGATGTGAGCCATGACCAGCCTTTCAAAGCACTTCATGGCTACAGACGTGAGTGCTACTGGTCGGTAGTCATTTAGGCAGGTAACCTTAGTGTTCTTCGGCACAGGGACTATGGTGGTCTGCTTGAGACATGTTGGTATAACAGACTCAGACAGGGAGAGGTTGAAAATGTCAGGGAAGACACTTGGTGGATTATGGTGGATTGTCTTCTTTGGTCAATCCACTATGGTGGATTGTCTTCTTTGGTCTCTTTGTTGCTTCCCTGATTAATGCCCTCCTTGCCTGGTCCGTGAGTTTTGGTGGGCAGCCCTCTCTTGGCAGGTTTGTTGTGGTGCCATTCTCTTTCCATTTTTTGCAGCTCCCTGAAGGAGCTCCACAGCGGAGATTTGAGTATCTGTCCATAGGACCACTTTAAGCCGTACACTCCACAGAGCTGGGCTTTACGGAAGAGTGGCCAGAAAAAAGCCATTGCTTAAAGAAAAAAATAAGAAAATAAGTTTGGTGTTCGCCAAAGGGCATGTGGGAGACTTCCCAAACATATGGAAGAAGGTACTCTGGTCAGATGAGACAAAAATTTAGCTTTTTGACCATCAAGGAAAACGCTATGCCTGGCGCAAACCCAACACCTCTAATCACCCCGAGAACACCATCCCCACAAGGAAGCATCATGCTGTGGGGATGTTTTTCATCGGCAGGGACTAGGAAACTGGTCAGAATTGAAGGAATGATGGATGGCGCTAAATACAGAGAAATTATTGAGGGAAACCTGTTTGTCTTCCAGAGATTTGAGACTCTGGACTGAGTTTCACCTTCCAGCAGGACAATGACCCTAAGCATACTGCTAAAGCATCACTCGAGTGGTTTAAGGGGAAACATTAACATGTCTTGGAATGGCCTAGTCAAAGCCCAGACCTCAATCCAATTGAGAATCTGTGGTATGACTTTATGATTGCTGTAAACCAGCGGAACCCATCCAACCTGAAGGAACTGGAGAAGTTTTGCCTTGAAGAATGGGCAAAATCCCAGTGGCTAGATGTGCCAAGCATATAGAGACATACCCCAAGAGACTTGCAGCTGTAATTTCTGCAAAAGGTGGCTCTACAAAGCATTGACTTTGGGGGGGTGAATAGTTACGCACGCTCAAGTTTTCAGTTTTTTTTTCTTATTTTTTGTTTGTTTCACAAGAAAAAATATTTTGCATCTTCAAAGTGGTAGGCATGTTGTGTAAATCAAATGATACAAACCCCCAAAACATCTATTTTAATTCCAGGTTGTAAGGCAATAAAACAGGAAAAATTCCAAGGGGGCTGAATACTTTCACAAGAGCCCACAACATTGACTCCACAGGCTATCATGTCTGCACATTGAATGGAGCTCAAATTGAGAAGTCCCCACATATAAATGCTTTTGCATTTATATTTTGACTGATGAAGACTCTTGTAGTCGAAAAACGCGTTGCAGTTGCGCGTCCTGATGTACTATACTGTATACTATAGACTAATCTGCTCCTTGTAAATATTACATATAAATAGTTCTCTGCATCACACTGGCCACCTACTTGTTTTCTTTTTTAGATTTATTCCCCATCTTTTCTCTTCCTTGCTCCAGTCTACCTGTTATTTTCCTCACTCCTCAATACCCCCTCTATTCTTGGTTCCCAGTTCCTTCTCTCTTACACTATTCATGCATGTCTTAATAGGAGTCCTTTCTCTATTACCTTCCACTGTCCAAATCTCTTTTCTTCACTAATTTCTCTCCACCACTCCAGTAGGGTTTGCCAACTCGGACCAAACTTAATCTGGGAGATTGAAGGAAAAGTTGTTCTAATGTTAATTGGTGACTCCCTTTACAGATTTTAAAACTGCCACTCTGTTTATATACATCTTCTTAGGGTTAGGGCCAGGTTGGGGTTAGGGTAAGGATTAAGGTTAGGGCTAGTGGATAGTTAATATAACAACTCACCAAATAAAGTGTTACCAAATTGTCCTAAAACTTTTGACATTACAGCAATTCATTTCAAAGACAATCTAACTGATAGCTTTACCGCTCGCCTTCAGAAGAAGAAACCGTTAAGTCTCCAGACCAAATCGGAATGGTGGCAACACTAGGCAGATGAGCAATCCCTTACCTGGTCCAAATGATCCCATCTCTGGCGGCATGCCTACCATCCGCTCACACAGGATATAGTCGTTGGGGTTCAGGAAAGGAAGCTGCTCCATCATTGATTGTTTCGGAATCAGGTAGAGAACCTCAGCAATCTGACCGTCCTCAATGATCGACATGCGCCTGACTGAATTCTTGCGCTTGGCCCTGTTCATCACGACCATATCCTCTCCTCGGCTGGAGCCACAGATCTTGCCCAGGCTGCTGAGGTTTGGCATGTCGATACTAACAAAGGTCTCAGCCCAGCAACGAGGGTTGCAAACTGACTGCAAATTAGAAACCATGCAGAAGAACTGCTGGTTGGCAAGAACCAGAGGAACAGTAGGACGGCCGTACGGCAAAGCAGAACACAGGAACGGTAGGGCGGCCGAACAGTTAAAGCAGCGAAAAGCGCAAACACCCTTTGAACCGTCTCAGGTATTAAGCTGACCTCTAAGACTATGTAACTTTGTATGTGTGTGTGTGTTTGTGTTGTCCGTCAAGCACTGCAAGACTAACTCCCACTCACTCCCTTAAGAAGATTAAAAGGGATGTATTTTTAGTGTTTATCTGCATGGAAGGTAAAACAGTGGAGCAGTGACGCAGGAAGTCAAGTCAAATGACTGGTACAGTCATTCTATCTTCCTGCATTTCCACCTCATCCAATTTCATGCCCCTGAGGCATATCAAAACAAGAGCAGCATGCATCCATGGTAATCTCCTGTGATTGGGGAATCTTTAAGAAGATTATGAACTTCAGCCTTGTGTTTTTTTTTACCATCACATGTATTACAGTTAAAATCAATCACTTTATAGTTAAAGCCACAGTTAAGCTAGATCACAGGTCAATGTATTTTCCTATCCATTCTCTATTCTTGAATTGAATGGGATACAATCTAGGGACAAGCAGAGAAGTGAATAATTTCTCATTGGAGGGAGAGGGGACTTGGTGGTGTAATTCCATGTAACTACTTAGATTACATTTGATTGGGAGCAACAATCTACAATCAAAACCCTGTTTCAAGCGTGTTGCTGCAGATTTGAGTCCAAATCGTTTTTGATTGATTAAAGTTGTCACTGGCCAGGCCATCATTGTAAATAAGAATGTGTTCTTAATTGACTTGTCTGGATAAATAAAGGCTAAATAAAAACAGTTTTAAAAAGTAATGAAGCTAGTTCTTTGGCAAGGACATTATGTCCTCTAAGGCTGGGACAGGGAAGTTTCCACATTTACCCTGGAACCCAAGAGGCTGAGATTGGCCTTAAATACATATAAAACTACAAGCGTTGTGTTTGGTTCAAAACATTCTGTAAGACCTAAACCTCAACTGGAGTTGTGTAAAAAAGGGTGTGACCATTGAGGAAGTTGAGGACGCTAAACTCCTAGGTACAACATTGGATGGTCAATTTATTTTCATGGTCAATTCATAACGAAAAAGTTGTTGTGAAGATGGGGAGGGGTATGTCTGCTATAAAAAGATGTGCGTTTTTTTTTAGACAAAAACCAACTGTAGTAGACTCCGGTCTTGTCCCATCTTGATTACTGTCCGGTAAAATGGGTCAAGTACAGAAAACAAAGACCTACTGTACAGTAGCAAAGCTGCAGCTGGCTAAAAACAGAGTAGCACGCCTTGCCCTTAACTGCACGAACAGAATTAACATCAACAACATGCATACCAGCCTTTCCTGGTTGAGGGTTGACGAGAGATGAACTGCTTCTCTTCTAGTTTTTTATGAAAAGTATTACTGTAAGGAAAATTCCAGATTGTTTGCATAATCAAATAACATTCAGCTCAGACATCTATACATACCCCACCAGACATGCCACCAGCGGTATCTTTACAGTCCCCAAGTCCAAAACGAATTCACAGCAACACACATCATTATACAGAGCCATGATTGCATGCATGGAACTCCCTTCCGTACCCAATTACTCAAGCAAACAGCAAAATTACCTTAAAAAAAATGATTAAACAACATCTCATGGAACGGTGGGGACTGTGAGGGGAGTTGTATTGTTGTAATATTTGTTGTTGTTGATTTATTGTTTGTATATCCTTGTATTTTACATTTGTTTGACTGTCCTTGTCTATCAGTGTATCAGTGTTTTGTTACTTGTCATGTTTTGTGTTTTTTGTACTCCCCAGGAAGAGTAGCTGCTGCCTCTTCAAAAGCTAATGGAGATCCACATAAACATGTATTATAACAAATAACACAAACACACATGCCCCCTCCCTGAGTTAATTCATATATACTGTATCTCTCTCACTCACGTCAGTGAGTGGAACTTTCTATATTAATTCCTGTGAGGGAAGTGCAGGGAGCAGTGATCTCACAGTCCTTACGTAAGCCATATCCTCAGATCAAAGGTATTCTTATCCGGAGGTCAACATAGTGCCTACTGAGGTTGCAGCTGAAACATGACACATGTTTTATTACTGTGCAGTACAGTGCCTTCAGAAAGTATTCATACCATTTGACTTATTCCACATTTTGCCTGAACTAAAAATGAATGAAATCTAATCATCTACACACAATACCCCATAGTGAAAAAGTGATAATGTATTGAAAATGAAATACAGAAATATCTAATTTACATGTGTATCCACACCTCTAAGTCAACACATGTTAGAATCACCTTTGGCAGCGATTACAGCGTCTTTACAGAGTCTTTTTGGATAAGTCTCTAAGAGCTTTGCACACCTGGAGAGTACAATATTTGCCCATTATTCTTTTCAAAATTCTTCAAGCTCTGTTAAATTGGATGTTGATTATTGCTAGACAAAACTGTAACTCGGCTACTCAGGAACATTCACTGTCTTCTTTATAAGCAACTCCAGTGTAGATTTGGCCTTGTGTTTTAGGTTATTCTCCTGCTGAAATCGTGAATTCATCTCCCAGTGTCTGGTGGAAAGCAGACTGAACCAGGTTTCCTCAAAGATTTTGCCTGTGCTTTGCTCCATTCTGGTTTTTTTTTATCCAGAAAAACTCCACAGTCCTTAACGATTACAAGCATACACAAAACAGTATGGTGGAGTAACTACAATGCTGTAGATCCATACACAGATTTCTACTATCACAGCCGTTAAACCCTGTAATTGTTTTAAAGTCACCATATGCCTCATGGTGAAATCCCTGAGCGGTTATCTTCTTCTCCTGTAACTGAGCTAGGAAAGACACCTGTATCTTTGTAGTGACTGGGTGTATTGATACAACATCCAAAGTGTAATTAATAACTTCACCATGCTCAAAGGAATATTGAAGGTCTGCTTTTTTTTTTTTTACCCATCTGGTGCTCCCAATTAAATAAAGTTTGGCGCACGACATTACATTTAGGAGCACCAAAAATAATTTGTTTAATTGATTGATATACAGCCAATATGAATTCTAGCTAATATTTAAGCACCTGTTGTGCCTTAGAAACTAATATGTAACACTGTAAATATATTTGTTTATTAAAAAAGCTAAAATGTTGATACAAAACCTGTCTTTAAATTTACAAAGTTATTAGTTCATACAGTGCATTCGGGAAATGTATTCAGACCCATTGCATTTTTCCACATTTTGTTATGTTACAGCCTTATGGATTAAATAAAACATTTTCCTCATCAATCTACACACAATACGCCATAAGGAAGAAGCGAAAACAGGTTTTTAGAATTGTTTGCACATTTATTAAAAATAAAAACAAATACCTTATTTACATTAGTATTCAGACCCTTTGCTATGAGACTTGAAATTGAGCTCATGTGCATCCTGTTTCCAATGATCATCCCTGAGATGTTTCTACAACTTGACTAGAGTCCACCTGTGGTAAATTCAATAAATTGGACATGATTTGGAAAGGCACACAACTGTCTACACAGTTGACACTGCATGTCAGAGCGAAAACCAAGCCATGAGGTCGAAGGAATTCTCCGTAGAGCTCCTAGACAGGATTGTGTTGAGGAACATATCTGGGGAAGGCTACCAAAAAAGTTCTGCAGCACTGAACGTCCTCAGTCCTCAAGAACACAGTGACCTCCATAATTCTTAAATGTAATAAGTTTGGAACCACCAAGACTCTTCCTAGAGCTGGCAGCCCAGCCCGGCAGCCTGGCTATCGGGGGAGAAAGGCCTTGGTCAGGGAAGTGACCAAGAACCCAATGGTCACTCTGACAGAGCTCTAGAGTTCCTCTGTGGAAATGGGAGAACCTTCCAGAAGGACAACCATCTCTACAGCACTCTACCAATTAGGCCTTTGTGGTAGTGTAGCCAGGCAGAAGCCACTCCTCAATAAAAGGTACATGACTATCAGACCATGAGAAACAAGATGAACTCCTGGTTGCACAGCAAAATATTTTGTTGTGTATGCGACCAAATTGGTCTCACTTTAAATCATTAATCTGTATCATCCCAATCCAACTCAATCTCTTCAATGCATAGTCTGGTCTGCTGGTAGATTTTTAGACTTTCCATAACCAAGCAGAAAAACAATCCCCAACAGAAATAAGGAATTGATAGGCCTCAACCCTTCATCAAAGCCTTGAGCCGGCTCTGATCTACCTATTTTGCCATGGGGTGGAGAGTATTATCAATACGGTCATCGGATCATAGAATGTGCCAATGTTTGTGAACGATTCCCTTAATTTGTTCAGAGCACTTTTAATAGCGCGTAGTAAGAACGCAAAACTGTCCTTGAAAGAGACCATGTCTGTTTTGGCTTTTCTCAATGGCAGTATTTATCTGACCATTTTTGTACCCCCTCTCCTTGAATTTTCTTTGCATCTCATATTTCTGTGAAAATCTGAAACTGATTTGACGTGTGTCAGATTGCATAGTAAATCTCAGGTGCTCAGAACAATAGTTAAGAAAAGCATGGAAGCCTGGAGCTGTTTTGCATCACCCCTCCATAGAACAAAAATGTAATCAACGTACCATTTCCAAATAATGTTAGGCAAGAAAACATTTTTGAGAGGATTGAGAATTGACTGTTTCTCCATGTAACCCACATACAAATTAGCATAGTTAGGAGCCATAGCCATAGAAATAATTTAGAAACGTGTGTGAGGGCCTCCCGAGTGGCAGAGGGGTCTAAGGCATTGCATCGCAGTGCTAGAGGTGTCACTACAGACCTTGGTTCGATCCCAGGCTGTGTTGCAGCTGGCTGGGGTAGGCCGTCATTGTAAATAAGAATTTGTTCTTAACTGACATGCCTAGTTAAATAAATGTTTTATTGGATATCATGAAAATTGAGGAGAAAGGGGGTAAAAAGTACAAAAATAAACGCCATTGTTATAATAGCCAAAAAGCTGTGTTCTTTTTTGGAATGTACAGTGGCAAGAAAAAGTTGGTGAACCCTTTGGAATTACCTCGATTTCTGCATAAACTGGTCATACAATTTGATCTGGTCTTCATTTAAGTCACAACAATAGACAAACACAGTCTGCTTAAACTAATAACACGCAAACAATTATACATTTTAATGTCTTTATTGAATATAACATGTAAACATTCACAGTACAGGGTGGAAAAAGTATGTGAACCCTTGGATTTAATAACTAGTTGACCCTCCTTTGGCAGCAATAACCTCAACCAAACGTTTTCTGTAGTTGCAAATCAGACCTGCACAACGGTCAGAACTGTTTCAGTTCAGCAATATTCTTGGGATGTCTGGTGTGAACCGCTCTCTTGTGGTCATGCCACAGCATCTCAATTGGGTAGAGGTCAGGACTCTGACTGGGCCACTCTAGAAGGCGTATTTTCTTCTGTTGAGGCCATTCTGTTGTTGATTTACTTCTGTGTTTTGGGTCGCTCAACTTCTGTTGAGCTTCAATTGGCAGACAGATAGGCTTACATACTCCTGCAAAAAACGTGGGAATTAATTTTTCCATAGATGATAGCAAGCTGTCCAGGCCCTGAGGCTGCAAAGCAGCTGCCACCATGATGCTCACTCCACTATACTTTACAGTTGGGATGAGGTTTTGATTTTGGTGTGCTGTGCCTTTTTTTCTCCACACATATTTTAATCTGTCCACAGAATATTTTGCCAGTAGCACTGTGGAACATCCAGGTGCTCTTTTGCGAACTTCAGACGTGCAGCAATGTTCTTTTTGGCCAGCAGTGACTTCTTCCGTGGTGTCCTCTTATGAACACCATTCTTGTTTAGTGTTTTACGTATTGTATACCGTCAACAGAGATGTTAGCATGTTCCAGAGATTTTTGTAAGTCTTTAGCTAACACTCTAGGATTCTTCTTAACCTCATTGAGCATTCTGCGCTATGCTCTTGCAGTCATTCTTGCAGGACGGCCACTCCTAGGAAGAGTAGCAACAGTGCTGAACTTTCTCCATTTGTAGACAATTTGTCTTACTGTGGACTGACACACATCAAGGATTTTAGAGTTACTTTGTAACCCTTTACAGCTTTATGCAAGTCAACAATTCTTAATCTTAGGTCTTCTGAGATCTATTTTGTTCAAGGCATGGTTCACATCAGGCAATGCTTTGTGAGGAATAGCAAGAATAGTGTTTTTATAGGGCAGGGCAGCTCTAACCAATATCTCCAATCTCATCTCCAATCTCATGTCATTGATTGAACTCCAGAACTCCAGGTAAGCTGACTCCTGACTACAATTAGCTTTTGGATTAGTCATTAGCCTAGGGGTTCACATACTTTTTCCAACCTACACTGTGAATGTTTAAATTATATTTCAATATAGACAAGAAAAATACAATAATTTGTGTGTTATCAGTTTAAGCACACTGTGTTTGTCTATCAAATTTGATGACCAATTTATGCAGAAATCTTTTTCTTGCCACTGTAGATCATTAGGTTCACTCGCAGAAGAAAATGTCCCATGGCTTCAATACTGCCCTCTTTTGGAATATTTGTGTATATGACTCAACATCAAATGTAACTTTTTTTTTAGGCAAGTCAGTTGAGAACAAATTCTTATTTACAATGACAACCTACACCAGCCAAACCCGGACGACGCTGGGCCAATTGTGCGTCGCCCTTTGGGACTCCCAATCACAGCCAGTTGTGATACAGCCTGGATTCAAACCAGGGTGTCTGTAGTGACACCTCAAGCACTGAGATGCAGTGCCTTAGACCGCTGCGCCACTAGGGAGCCCAACTAACAAAGTATTCTCAGTGAGAGGATCAAAAGATTCAATGATAGAGATCATAATACTGCTGTCCTTTACAAAGGAGGGGAGCTGTTCTGCGAGTGGTCTAATAAAAGAGAACAAAAGTCAATAAAGTGGTCGTTACTGCATCAATGCCTGCTACAGTTTTTGTGACATTCTTGTGTAATTCTTGTGTAATTTCGTCGAAGTATGGAAAGTGCCAATTTTAGGGTGTTGAGTAGCCAAAAAGTAATGCTATTTTTTGGTGATTTGACCAGAACTTAAATACCCATCTAGGACAGTAAAGATAGTGTTCTGAAATTGGGAAGTGTGGTCACTTCTGAGTTTCTTGTAAAAGGTGTTGTAAGTGGTTGTCAATGACTGTCCTATCCATGAGTACAAACAACCCACCCTTATCAGCAGGGTGGGTAAGGACTGACGTATCAGATTGTAAATCAAGCAAAGCTTGTTTTTCATCCTTAGGTAAATTATGTTTGTTCTTAAGGAGATTACCAACATCTTTTTTTAACGAGTCTGCAATACGTCTCAATAGAGTGATTGTGATTGGCTAGAGGTACAGAATAACTCTTACTTCTTAAAGGAGTCAGAGTAGGTGCTCGTGAGCAGCCTACATGTTGAGTTGAAATATCACGAGTAGGGGAAGTAAAGTATTCCCTTAAACGGATGTTTCTAAAACACTTAAACATGTCTACCTTAACATCAAAATCACTGCACAAAATATAACCCTTTATTAAGCAAGGAGACATGGGCAGGGCTCAATATCTTGCTTGATAAATTAAAGACATTTAGTCCCGTGGGTTCTGGGACCATGCGAACGTTCCCCTCTGCCTCTGGTAGTTGTTTCTTCTTACCCCGTAGGATAAGGTATCTCGTCTGTACGCGTGACCCCTGCCACCTCCGCGATTCCATCAGCCCAGTCTCTCTTTGAATAAAAAACTGGCACTAGGGCCTCCTGAGTGACGCAGTGGTCTAAGGCACAACATCGCAGCCGGCCGCGACCTGGAGACCCATGAGGTGGCGCACATTTGGCCCAGCGTCATCCGGGTTAGGGGAGGGTTTGGCCGGCAGGGATGTCCTTTTCCCATCGTGCACTAGCGACTCCTGTGGTGGGCCGGGTGCAGTGTGTACTGTGTTTCCACCGACACATTGATGTGGCTGGGTTAAGTGGGCATTGTGTGAAGAAGCAGTGCGGCTTGTTTGGGTTGTGTTTCGGATGACGCACGGCTCTCGACCTTCGCCTCTCCTGAGTCCGTACGGGAGTTGCAGTGATGAGACAAGACTGTAACTACCAATTGGATACCACAAAACTGGGGAGAAAAAATGTAGTACAAAAAAAAATATATATAAAAACTGGCACTAAATGTGGATGAGGCTCTGGTTGTAGAGTGTTGGTCAGACGGGAGTGGATAGAAGAACGCGGCCTCCCTCCTGCGTCTGTCATGGAGAGGAGGAGCAGGACCTCTTTTGTCAGTGTTTCTTCGGAAGTAGACTTTGTCCTCGGCCTTGTCTTTTTTGTCTTGGTTATATTTTCTTTATTTCTGTAGACAATTTGTCTTGGACCTCTTGGTTAGTTTTCATCAGTTCATCGAATATGCCATCCAACCATGTTATCCATTTCAATAAAATAATTTTTCAACTGGTCAACAATTAATGTCATTAAATCGATAGAGCATTTGTTCAGGATGTCACACCAGTGCTCACAGAAATCATCTGTGCGTAGTCCCAATTATGGTTATTTTTATCCTCGTGGAAGTCCTCGTGGAATAATACCTCTAAATTATTTCTTTATCCAGACGAAGGGTACTGCAATGGGATCTTCTATGGCTCCTAACTATGCTAATTTGTATGTGGGTTACATTAGAAGTTTAACAGTTCTTTCGAGAGGTCAGAGTTACCTCCCGGCAAAAAGGGACTCAGATACAATTATCTTATCATGTTCCCTTTGGCAGTATTCAAAGCAGTCTTTTTTGGATCTTTGACCAGTGTCAGGAAAGGAATTATCATTTGGCATCATTTTAGAGCTTTTTGTCGGTAGGGTGCTGTTTACTGGGTTACAGGTTAATCTAGAGGCAAAAGAAACACACACCTGTTTAGGCAGAGCGGAGTAGAACTCTTGAAAAAGAAAAGGAGAGCCGCACATTCTAGGAGCTAAGTGCTAGCAATGTGTTAATTAATAATGTTCTACTGAGATGAACAGGAGCAATGCTTGGTTTACCAGCAGGTGGCCCATGTGCAGAGGACAGAGGTGGAGACCATGTTGTTGTAGCGGCGGTGATTGAGAATCATGCTCTCGTGATGAGGTAGCCCTGCTTGCGACTTCCAAAAATCTGTCCCTCGACCCAAGAGGGAATTTCCATTTGGCCTAATGATCTCTGAGCGGGAGACTGGGGTTCAGATCCCACCCGACACTGTCATGGGGATGTCATGTGTCACATGAGGATGACGCTGGAGAGACGAAGCAGGTTAGGGGAGTAAACATTTAATGAATAACGGACATGGCACGAGACAGGATCACCGTCACTAAACTAAAACTAAAGACAAAAAACAATCAATGCAGCAGCGGGGAACAGAGCTGGGGAACAGGGAACTGACAAATATAGGGGAGAAAATAACAGGTGATAAGTGAGTCCAGATGAGTACAATAACGCTGATGCGAGGGACGAGGGAGGGCAGGTGTGAGTGATGGATGGCAGGAGCGTGTGATGCAGGGTAATCTGGCGCCCTCAAGCGCCAGGGGAAGGGAAGAGCAGGAGCAGCCGTGACTCATGTCTGAGGGGCGGAGAGTACGCCAACCTGCACGCATTTTGCGTACCATGCATACAATTTGAATTCAAAGTAAGCTGGTACGAAAAACATACCTAAAATACGCAAAAAATAGGCTTCTAGTTGGCACATTGTTTTTTTACTCTGAACCGTCTGAAGTTGGAGATGAGCCAAGTTATAGAAAAAAATCGCTAGTTCTCCGCTCCGGCCTGCCCCCATAGTCATAGTACTATTTTCTTCCCTCGAGCTGGATGGCAGCTATTCACTTCGCCCATTGATACCACTGATGTATGAGGGAAAGGGAAAAGGGTCAAGTTGAAATACATTACTTTGACAAATACATTTTCTAAAATTTTATGTATTAGTCAAGCACATAACCAATATTATTTTGTAGTTAGCTCCTCAGCTAAGTCGTCATTACGACAAAGGTATTTAGCAACAGCGTTTAGTCAATTAATCGAGAACACTTTCTTTCCCGCAAATGCTTTGATCTCCGCAACGGTAATAAGTCCATTGACTAGCAAGGAAATGTGCGATGTTGTGGTAGTTCACAAAGAGAGAGCTGTTACCCTAATAACATCCTTTACAAAAATGTATGTTAGACTGTTAAAGATTAGTGGGCCTATGTTAATTAATCCGTTCTTGATCTGTCCTCTTAATTTAGCTATTTGTCAACATTAGGCTGCTAATGATGTGATAATAGCCTAATCAGTTCACCAATGGTAGTCAGGCCTAACTTGATGGATTAGGTCAGAGATGGAGATCTGAAACAAGCTCACATAGGCCTAGATCAGTTGTTTCATATTCCAAATACAGTAGTCTAGACTATTACACTGCATCCAGTAATTGAATTATTCCGAATTTTGTCCCCAAACAAAATGAAGAAACCAGTTTACATTATTACAAGAATATCCACATAAAGACACCTATTAATTAGAATAATCATTACCACTATATTTAAGCTAGACAAAATGTTAAAGTGTAATTGAGAACACCTCAATTTAATTTAAGATCAAACACTAGACAAGTGTTTCCCAACTCCAGTCCTCGAGGACCCCCAACAACACATTGTGTTGTAGCTCTATTGTCCAGGGCCTGATTCAACTCATCGAGGGATTGATGATTGTTGACAGGTTGAATCAGGTGTGCTTGTCCAGGGATGAAATTAAAATGTGTTGGCTACATTGTTTGATATAATTTAAGACTCTAGGTTTCAGGAAATGGCAGTTACAGGTTTTTAAAAAATGCTAAATGCTTCAACTTTAGGCCACACACTGACCATTTCTAAAATTAGCCATGGACGGGGAGACAGGGATTTGGACTTGTGGTTTTATTTAATTATCCGTACTTGCCAATGATTACAATGGTGATTCTGATCCAAACATAAAATCATAGAGAGAGAGAGCATAAATACTGGAGGCTGAGACAGGAGGGGTCGGGAGACACTGTGGCCCTGTCCGACAATACCCCTGGACAGGGCCAAACAGGCAGGATAAACCCCACCCACTTTGCCAAAGCACAGCCCCCACACCACTAGAGGGATATCTTCAACCACCAACTTACTATCCTGGGACAAGGCCGAGTATAGCCCACGAAGATCTCCCCCATGTCACGAACCCAAGGGGGGGCACCAACCCGGACAGGAATATCACGTCTGTGACTCAACCCACTCAAGTGGCGAACCCCTCCTGGGGACGGCATGGAAGAGCACCAGTAAGCCAGTGACTCAGCCCATGTAATAGGGTTTGAAGCAGAGAATGCCAGAGGAGAGAGGGGAACCGGCCAGGCAGAGACAGCAAAGGCGGTTCGTTGCTCCAGTGCCTTTCCGTTCACCTTCACACTCCTGGGCCAGACAACACTCAATCAGAGGACCTCCTGAAGAGATGAGTCTTCAATAAAGACTTAAAGGTTGAGACCGAGTCTACGTCTCTCACATGGATAGGCAGACCATTCCATAAAAATGGAGCTCTATAGGAGAAAGCCCTGCCTCCAGCAGTTTGCTTAGAAATTCTAGGGACAGTAAGGAGGCCTGCGTCTTGTGACCACAGCGTACGTGTAGGTATGTACGGCAGGACCAAATCGGAAAGATAGGTAGGAGCAAGCCCATGTAATGCTTTGTAGGTTAGCAGTAAAACCTTGATATCAGCCCTAGCCTTAACAGGAAGCCAATGTAGAGAGGCTAGCACTGGAGTAATATGATCAAATTGTTGGGTTCTAGTCAAGATTCTAGCAGCCGTGTTTAACTCTAACTGAAGTTTATTTAGAGCTTTATCCGGCTAGCCGGAAAGTTGAGCATTGCAGTAATCTAACCTAGAAGTGACAAAAGCATGGATACATTTTTCTGCATCATTTTTGGACAGAAGGTTTCTGATTTTTGCAATGTTACGTAGATGTAAAAAAGCTGTCCTTGAAACAGTCTTGATATGTTCGTCAAAAGAGATCAGGGTCCAGAGTAACGCCGAGGTCCTTCACAGTATTATTTGAGACGACAGTACAACCATCAAGATTAATTGTCAGATTCAACAGAAGATCTCTTTGTTTCTTGGGACCTTGAACTAGCGTCTCTATTTTGTCCGAGTTTAAAAGTAGAACATTTGAAGCCATCCACTTCCTTATGTCTGAAACACAGGCTTTCAGGGAGGGCAATGTTCATTGAAATGTACAGCTATGTGTTGTCCGCATAGCAGTGAAAGTTAACATAATGTTTCCGAATTACATCACCAAGAGGTACAAAATATAATGAAAACAATAGTGGTCCTAAAACGGAGCCTTGAGGAACACCGACATTTACAGTTGATTTGTCAGAGGACAAACCATCTACAGAGACAAACTGGTACCTTTCCGACAGATAAGATCTAAACCAGGCCAGAACTTGTCCGTGTAGACCAATTAGGGTTTCCAGTCTCTCCAAAAGAATGTGGTGATTGATGCAGAGCCTCTGTCTGATGCCATTAAAAAGTAATTTACCATCTTCACTAGTGCAGTCTCAGTGCTATGATGGGGTCTAAAACCAGAGTGAAGTATTCCGCATACAGTCGTAAGTTTACATACACTTAGGTTGGAGTCATTAAAACTTGTTTTTCAACCACTTCACAAATTTCTTGTTAACAAACTATAGTTTTTACAATTTGGTTAGGGCATCTACTTTGTGCATGACACAAGTACTTTTTCCAACAACTGTTTACAGACAGATTATTTCACTTATAATTCACTGTATCACAATTCCAGTGGATCAGAAGTTTACATACACTAAGTTGACTGTGCCTTTAAACAGCTTGAAAAAATCCAGAAAATGATGTCATGGCTTTAGAAGCTTCTGATAGGTTAATATGAGTCAATTGGAAGTGTACCTGTGAATGTATTTCAAGACCTACCTTCAAACTCAGTGCCTTTTTGCTTGACATCATGGGAAAATCAAAAGAAATCAGCCAAGACCTTTGTAGACCTCCACACGTCTGGTTCATCCTTGGGAGCAATTTCCAAACGCCTGAAGGTACCACGTTCATCTGTACAAACAATAGTACGCAAGTATAAACACCAATGGACAACGCAGCCATCATACCGCTTAGGAAGGAGACACGTTCTGTCTCCTAGAGTTGAACGTACTTTGGTGCGAAAAGTGCAAATCAATCCCAGAACAACAGCAAAGGACCTTGTGAAGATGCTGGAGGAAACAGGTACAAAAGTATCTATATCCACAGTAAAACAAGTCCTATATCGACATAACCTGAAAGGCCGCTTAGCAAGGAAGAAGCCACTGCTCCAAAACCGGTGGCAGCATCATGTTGTGGGGGTGCTTTGCTGCAGGAGGGACTGGTGCACTTCACAAAATAGATGGCATCATGAGGAGGGAAAATTATGTGGATATATTGAAGCTCAAGAAATCAGTCAGGAAGCTTGGTCGCAAATGAGTCTTCCAAATGGACAATGACCACAAGCATACTTCCAAAGTTGTGTCAAAATGGCTTAAGGACAACAAAGTCAAGGTATTGGAGTGGCCATCACAAAGCCCTGACCTCAGTTCCATAGAAAATTTGTGGGCAGAACTGAAAAAGTGTGTGCGAGCAAGGAGGCGTACGAACCTGACTCAGTTACACCAGCTCTGTCAGGAGGAATCGGCCAAAATTCACCCAACTTATTGTGGGAAGCTTGTGGAAGGCTACCTGAAACGTTTGACCCAATTTAATCAATTTAATGGCAATGCTACCAAATACCAATTGAGTGTATATAAACTTCTGACCCACTGGGAATGTGATGAAAGAAATAAAAGTTGAAATAAATCATTCTCTCTACTATTGTTCTTACATTTCACATTCTTAAAATAAAGTGGTGATCCTAACTGACCTAAGACAAGGAATTTTTACTAGGATTACATGTCAGGAATTGTGAAAAACTTTGTGAAAAGTTTAAATGTATTTGGCTAAGGTGTATGTAAACCTCCGACTTCAACTCTACATTGTTTGTCTTCAGGAAGGCAGTGAGTTGCCTTTTTTTGAGAGGAATGGGAGATTCGATATAGGCCGATAGTTTTAAGAGATGCTTTAATACTGCCACTTTTAGTGAGTTTGTTACACATCCGGTGGATAGAGAGACGTTTCTTATGTTCAACATAGGAGGGCCAAGCACAGGAAGCAGCTCTTTCATTAGTTTAGTTGGAATAGGGTCCAGTATGCAGCTTGAAGGTTTAGAGGCCATGATTATTTTCATCAGTGTGTCAAGAGATATAGAAAGAAAGGAAGATGGCATTGTCGTTTTCTACAAGTAGGGTGAGTCAACATGTTTTTTCTACTTAAGCACACACACACACACAGATATACAAAAATCAGTACCATGGACAGCCAAATGATATTTAGCTTACGTTGATTGGACTAAATTGTTTTTGTCATCTTTTAGATGTCACTGTATTAGACTAAGCATAGGTGATTTGATGATGTTGTTAAAGTGGAAATGGTGCTGGAATAGTGGAGCCAGCTCCTGTTTTCTTTGCAATTTGCAGTAACTCTCCGTTGTTTTAAATCAACAGTTGTTTAGTTGCCTGAAAATGTTGGAAACATTAACTTGCTTGACAATGCTGTAGGTCATGTAACTGTTTGTTACATGCAATTTGTTTTGTGGTTTAATAGAGCCTGTGTGTAGCTGATGTAGAGGAGTCAGGCGCAGGACACCAGATATGAGTAATAAATGTATTTTACTCAAAATTCCAATACAACTCAAATAATCGAGCCCACAATAACGGACCGTAATACGAACAAACAATCACGCACAAGAAACATGGGGAAAACAGAGGGTTAAAAAAATTAACATATAATTGGGGAATTGAAACCAGGTGTGTAAAACAAGACAAAACAAATGGAACATGAAAAGTAGATCGGCAATGGCTAGAAGACCGGTGACGTCGACCGCCGAACACCGCCCGATCAAGGAGAGGGACTTCGGTGGAAGTCGTGACATGTGGACTCCACCGGACTGATGTTGCTCTCCGGTTTTGTGATGAAACAAAGGTGTGGTTGAATTTCTTCTGACATTGCGTCTTCTTATTGTCTCAGTCTTAGGCCTATATATCACGGTGGCAAGACATATGAACTAAAAGGTTATAGAGCAAACAGCGCAATTATCACAAAACATAGGTTGTAATAGTTTTTTTTTTCTGGCTTGGCTTGCCCAGGTATTTTACCCACACACCACTACTGCAAAAATGGTGCTGCATCATACTCCTGAAAATATTACAAGATTACAATTGATTTCTTCTGGGTTTTGATCACTTTTTTTTCTTACCCAAATACAAAGAAACCATGATTTCAGAATGTTCTCTGAGAGCATTCTCCAGAGAAATGCTTAAGTTCCTTTGAATTCCAACTCCTAAAAAGGTCTTGGAATATCATGTCAATGTGCATTATAACTGAACTCCATCTTCTTGCAACCCAACTCCCCCCTAAGGATGGTTCACATTTAACACAATCAAACATGATTCCCAGATAAGCAAAACAGCCTGAAAAAGTGTACCATACCAACTGCATCCCACACAAGAGTGAATGCAAAAATATATATATTTTTTTAATAGCACAGTGGACAGAGAAAGTATTCCCCCAAAGCTCTTACATCAAAGCCTCTAAGGTCTTAAGCCTCCCGGTTGTTTGGTAAATATAACTCACAAATTCTCGGCCAAGAATGTGCTGGGCCGCTCGCCCGTCGAGCGATTACGGCCCTGCGGGTTGTTTCAGTACTATCTAATCCTATTACATGATCCCTTGTACCGCTGCTCTTGAGTTCCAGCGACTCACTTGGTAAAGATGTGATTAATGTAATTGCACTCGCGTTGCGGGACAGACGGCTTCAGGAAGTGGTAATTACACGTAAGTCCTCCTGCTAGTGGAGCTCAGAGGTGGCCAGTTCAGAGAAAAGCACGCATTTTGGGATTATATGTTCTGCTCTCTCTTCCGGCACTCTTATCTGTTTTCATTTGGGGATAGTAGATGCCTTTAAGAGCTCAGCCATTGTGGGACCCTAATGTTTTAAACTTGAGACAACATTTGTGAAGCTTCATTGCAAAGCCACAAGGGCATTTATATTTCTATCTCATTACAGTGTTTTTCACTACCAGGCGGAGTGGGCCTCCATATGTGCAGGCTTTTGTCTCAGCCCAGCACTAATTCCCTTTTCACACCACTGAGCCAAGCTAAGTTGAGCTGGACTGGTTAGGCCCGCCATAGATGCTGGATCCATGATTATTGCTTTTTCTGTACTAATGTTTATTTATTTTTATGTAACTACTTAGGGAGCAGTGGAGCGCCCCACTCCCGACACTACCCGGTGAAATGCAAGGCGCCAAATTCAAAATCCAAAAGTTGAATTATTAAACATTCATCAATATACAAGTGTTGCATAGTCATCAAAAGCTCTGCTTCTTGGCAATATCACAGCGCTGTCAGATTTCAAAAAGGCTTTACGGCGAAAGCACAACATTTGATTGTTTGAGGGTAGCACCTCCAATATTTTTCCATTAGCATAAATTCATAAACCATCGCGGTTCACACAAAACACATTTCACAGCGAAAACAAATCCCTTACCTTTTGAAGAACTTCTGCTGAGGGCTTCCCAAGTGTCCAACGAAGACAATCCATGGTTCCTTTGTTAGAAAAAGTCATTTATTATATCCATAAATCTCAGTTTGGTTGGCGCTTCTGTTCAGAAAATCCAACGTCGAATTGCCCATTGAAACGTAAAGAGAACGCGTTCAAATATACCTTTAAACTTTTCCTAAACAAATCAAATACCAGTTAAAATGCATCCTTAGCTATCCTTTTATGAATATTAGCGATAATATTTCACTCGGATGGTCACCTATACCTTATATAAGTAAAATAAAGTGGGGCGCGCCAGCCAGACTCGCGCCCGAGAAAACTTGTTGACATTTGAGGTCCCAATGCAATTTCCTGTACCTATTTGCCCTGCTTTCTCCAATCTCTCTGAAGCTTTATATATAGACTGTTGACATCTAGTGGAAGCCATAGGTACTGCAGTCCTGGTAAATGGATTCAATAGGGAGTGTGTCTACGAGAGCCAAAGGTCACCAGAAACTGATTTCCGGATGTTTTTTTCTCTGGTTTTTGCCTGCTAAATGAGTTCTGTTATACTCACAGACATTGTTAACACTTTTAGAAACTTCAGAGTGTTTCCTATCCAATAGTACTAATTATGTGCATATCCTATTTTCTGAGCCTGAGTGGCAAGCATTTTGCTTTGGGCACGCCAGACTCTCCAAAACCGTCACCTCACCTGCCGCTCCATAAGAAGTTAATGGATTAAATTAGTATTCTATCTCTACTTGATGTATAGGATTATTTCTTGAGGTTTCAATGCACTGTTCTCTGTATATGAAAATAACTTGTCTTGACCTCTCCTCACCACATTCTCTCTGTCTCATTACTTGCTTTCTGGTGCTCACATCTGACAGCTGTTTGGGCTATGTTAGTAGCCATGCTGGCGCCCGAGCCCTATCCTATATGTTTCTATTCCTTAAAAGTCCTTTTGTTTCTGGTTCGCCTGTCTAATTTTACAGGCCCAGTAACTTGAATCTATGTCTGACTCTTAACATATGTATTTACGGGTCTCAGCTTTGCAGCCTTGTCACTGGCTGAGACAACCTTTGACATGTGTTCTGCTGAGGAGTGGTGCATGTGTTATCTGATGCCCTGTTTCTGAGAGTTCATATGTTCATATAGTTAATTGTGTAGTCTTTCCAAGTAATCAGAAAATGTACTTAGTATCATTAAAATATCTACAATATAACCCCCCTTTGGGACTTAACTAAGTCCCAAACAACCCAAAACAGGTAACAAAGGAACAATAGGATGACAACAGAATGAAGCCAAGACAATCTAAAAATGTCCACCGAACGGAATACCAAGCAATATAACGGGACGGGACCAAAACCTCCACCCACATTGGAGCTGAGGAAAAAGATCCAATCCAAACAAAAACACATTAAATACAATAAGGCGGGATCAAAAACCTTCAACAAAAAGAGATGGAAGGAAAAGATCCAGCCTATAAAACAATAAAGCAATATAAACAAACAACAAAAATGTTAAAGCAATGAACATGTATTGTATAGCCTTGCCTGAGGTTGTCTCAGTGTTGTAGAATATGAAGAGTAACGAAGGAATATGAGAATAAAATAGTCAATCAGGAAAAATTAACTAAGAGAAATACAAGAGAGAACTGGCCTAGTCACATTCCATATCCTTGCACAAAGGACAATCCCCCTTTGACACATAGCACAAAATAAAGGATCTTCATAATGAAAATGTCCATCCTCAGGTGTCAGAGAAACCCATTTGAAACCCTTCTGGACGAAAATCATGGCAAGCATAAGCTCCTCCTGGAATTACCCCATATAGACTGTTCGGGTTACCATGTCTATTTGTCTACTCTTCCAGGAACTCCAATTTCAGAATTAACAATCACTGTGGGGTGGTATTGACCTATCTCCATCTGTTTAACTATATTTTGGACCAACAAAGATAGGACACAACAGTTCCATTGTTACCAGATAGAGTCAGTCTAGCAAAAATAGCACCTGACTTTCACAAAGTTGAGTCTAGTCAGTTCCAGACATGGGTATCAAATCCCACACTGTAACTTCTTGTCTATAACCCTTTCAGTTTGGTCATAGCTATTGGGAAAGATCCATCAGGTGTTGTGTTGTTGGGAATAAAGGTACAACATTCATTTCCCAACATCACACAGACTCCACCCTTCTCAGCTAGAAGCCAATTTAGAGCCTGTCAATTCTGCCATGTCATCTCACTGGTAGCCTGTACCTGTTCACCCAAAGCAGTTAACTTCTTAGGGAGCGGCTCCCAAGGTGACGGTTTTGGAGAGTCTGGCGTGCCCAAAGTAAAATGCCTCCCACTCAGGCCCAGAAAATAGGATATGCACATAACTAGTACTATTGGATAGGAAACACTCTGAAGTTTCTAAAAGTGTTAACATAATTTCTGTCCTGGAAAAAGTGTTTTTGACACATTGCCTTATTTTGAACCCCTCCCTATTGAAAACAGACATTTCTGGGAGTAAGATTGCAGTACCTATTGCTTCCACTGGATGTCAACAGTCTCTAGACAGTGTTTGGTTAAGTTATAGTTGCTCTGGATGGTAATAGAAGAAGAATTTCGAACTGGTCATCGGATGTAAACAGAAGAGGAGGCGCGTTCACGGGCTCGCGCGCGCTGTGGTTTTTTCCTTTCCTATTGTCCAGTTTATAATCCGGTTGAAATATTATAGTAAATATACATAAGTGTTCCTAAGGATACATTATCAATGATGTTTGATTGTTCTTGGACAAGTGTATAGGTATAGGTTGAACGCGTTCTCTTCACAGTTCAATGGGCGAGTGGACGCTGTATTTTATGATCATAACTCGCCAACCAAACTGAGATTTATGGAAATAATAAATTACTTTTTCTAACAAAAGAACCATTGGATGTCTTCGTTGGACACTTGGGAAGCCCTCAGCAGGTAAGGGATTTGTTTTCGCTGTGAAATGTGTTTTGTGTGAACCGCGATGGTTTATGAACTTATGCTAATGGTAAAATATTGGAGGTGCTACCCTTAAACAATCAAATGTTGTGCTTTCGCCGTAAAGCCTTTTTGAAATCTGACAACGCTGTGATATTGCCAAGAAGCAGAGCTTTTAATGACTATGCAACACTTGTATATTAATGAATGTTTAATAATTCAACTTTTGGATTTTGAATTTGGCGCCTTGCATTTCACCGGGTAGTGTCGGGAGTGGCTAGTGCCCCACCACTCCGTAAGTAGTTAAAGCAGAGTCAGTATAGGTAATAAATCGTTGCTGATTATAATAAATATAATTTATCCATTCTAGATTCTTATTAGGTGTTACCCATAAAAATACAGATTCAAATCCTGATTTAATCTCATCTCTGGCCTTAAACTCATTAGGAACTCCTCTAGGTTGCCCAATTGCATCAAGGTATACTTTGGGATCTGATTCATGAGCCCTCCTAACTCTGGATGTAATGAGGTTATCCTGCTGAGGCTTAATGATGGTAACCTGTTGAATTGCTCTGACTAAAGTACAAAGCCCAGTCCATCCTTCAGGTAAAACATTCAAGAGGTTGTTGTTCCCACACATCTATACTCCTATCCTTTTTTTTTTTTTTAGCATAGTGAGAGACGGTGAAACCTGAGTGATATGGCCACACAAACCTTTCTTATTCAGTATCAGGCCATTATCTCCAAATGTACGAATACCTGCAGCTTCCAACACCCAAATAATATCACACACAACAGTTGAATTCCCTACATCAATTCCTTCAGCGTCTTCAGTACCTTTGCTATAAAAACACTCATATTTCCCTTTAACAACAGTTCTTTGGTCATGTTGAGGTCCATTTAATTCAGTTCTAATGTCATAGGCAGCGCATTCATGTTCCCCCAACCTAGTTCTGTTTAATATGTTTCTACCTTTGGTGCTGCCTAGGGCAATTCTACATTCTATATTACATAAAGGAATATAGTACTTTCGATGACCACAGTTATCATTTTTCCAATTAGCACATTCTTCAAATGATGCAGGTTCAGGTACAATTAATAAGTCAGATTGAGGTGATTTGCTACACAAAATGCAATTGTCAATCCCATGTTTAGCTGCTGTGTACCTAGCCTATTTATACCAGTCATTCTTTATTATTTTTTCCAATTAATTGTCCTTGAGTGGTGTTGGTTCTGAGGCATCAGACACAATATCTTCAGCCTGAGATACAGTGTTAGTGTGGGTGTTGGACAAGAAGTTCCAAATGTCAGTGAAAAGTCCACCTGACTCTGACTTTTCAGGTTTCTTTGTACTTGTATCAGTCTATTTGGTGAGAGAAGTTGTTGGCAACCGAGTGGTAACAACTGTTGCTGCTGTCGTTGTTGTTGTTGCCCTAGTTGTCACAGGCTTATCTTGCTCTGGTACTGGTGTAGGATCAAGGTGAATGATTGTTACACTGTTCCCTTCAGTTAGCCATGTACTTGCTATTTCAACTATAAATTCTTCACCTTCAATGTGTTCAATCTTGTTCATAATAAGCAGCCATATGTCGTCTTTGATTATTCTTAGATCGCAGCCTTTTGGATCCCAGATGACCTCCCCTTTGGTTTGATGGTGTGTCCACCCACAGAACGCAGTCTCGGGTAGTGGTTTGATCCTCTTGATTGAGATTGACTTCTTTTCTCCTGCTTCTGTTATGATTTGAGGTAGAACTGAAATGCTAACCTTGTCTTTCTTCTCTGGCTGTTCAGCAGGCTCTTCTTGCAACCTGCCATTTGATTGTACTTGTGCTTTCTGTCATGGTAATGTCACTGTTCTTCTGACCAATTAAGGTCTGAAAAGTCAATTGTGGGGAAGTATCCCTCTCCTGTTTCCAGAACGCTTGTGAGGAAAGTTCCTTCCCCTCCTGTCCGTGAGGCTTCATCGTCTTCTTGATATCTCAGGTGGTACATCAGTCACCTCCTGGCTTCCACCTGGTCTGCTGATTTCTTGGCTCTTTCCTGGCGCCTTGATCTCCTCCGCTGCTCCTGCTCCCTCCGGGCTCCCGCCTGGTGAATCAGCATCCTCTGTGTCCTCATGCCTTGACGGTTGTTTCCTTCTCTCCGACGGGACCTTGGTGCAGAGGTTCAGGTGGTATCACGTGTTGCTCCCTTTCACCTGGACAGCCGTCCGCGTCGCCTACGCCACCTCGTAGGGTCCTTCTCTCCTTGGCTGGTTCCACTTTCTTCGGAACACCCGGACCTGGTCATCTTAGATCACCAGATGTGGAACCTCTGGTCCTGATTCAGGTTTCTCCCTTCCTTCTGTGAGGCATTCAAACTTAGAGACTTACGGCCTCTGTTCTATGATTACACCATACATCCTCTTATGTCCATTACTCATCACATAACAAACTGACATTCCAGCTGAAGCTGGCAACCCCCTCTTCTTCTGGTTCCTAAGAGAGTGATAACAGATGACTTGGAAAGCAAAAAAAATAAAAAACATAACAGTATTGACAATGTGATATGTTATGCATAAATATATATGCCCAAAAACCTAAATCTAAGACCATGACAATTCCCACACTCTTTTCACCTTACTCTACGCCTTAAGGATGTGCTCCTGCTGGACTTCACAAAAATAAAACCCCTAAAAAGCTTCCTCATGCTTTCACCCAGTCTTCCCCTTTCCACCCCAGGTTCTGAGAGGTGTTCCCAAGTCATGTCATTTTCATTTACTTCCCCATCTCCTCCATTTCAACTGATAGGTATGTCATCTGCTATGTATATCCCTAATCAACATTACATCTTTTTTAAGTAAATCAACACTGTATATGCTTTCATATCAATGCCTTCAGTATGTTATTTAGAGTACAATTATCCTAACATCTATCTTTTTTCATATGATGCATTAACCTATAAAGCAATTAACTCCTAAGCTTAACCCATCTGCATGTATGTCTACAGTGAAATCTAATCTCTCTCTTTAGCTCCTCTTCTTCTGTTATGGTGTTTTCAAGCTCACCCATTACATGGTGGACCTTACTTCTCGTGAGAATGATGCACCCACCAAAGAGAGACATCACAATCTTTACCACTGCAGGTGTTGTAAGGAGTACCTCCAGCCAGGTGTATCTTGATGTACCCTCAATCTCCAGAACTCAGCCTATGCCCTTGGTCAGCTCTGCTTTCACCTGAAGATATGCACACTACAACACATGGGTTATTTCCTGACAACATCATTTGTGACGTTTGAATAACAGCATCTCCTGTATCAGTCTCCCAGTTACCAATCCATGTGGTATGAGTTTTCATAAACTAATATCCCAACAATGCTACTAAAGTTACCCTTGCTACTATTCACATGGCCCATGCCTGTGATCTCCTTTAATTGCAATCCCTTCGGCAACTGCCATGAGAATGAGTACTGCCTGTAATCTATCAAGTGTTCGCTGACTGTTTGAATATTCTTCCAACTCGTTAATCTCTTTCCTAATTTCTATCTTCATATCATTCCATTTAACCAATAACATACTAGTCACTACTCCTAATTGCACCTTTACAGCTATAACCAAACTAATATATTTGCAAATCAATTAGTCAATATACATCAATCCCTCCTCTGGAACAATGATCACTCATGTTCCACAAAACCTTAAAACACATTGACTTAAGAGAAAAAATTCATATTTGTTTAATAACTTCCCCTTACTTTTAAAGTAACTAAGCTGGGGAAAAACGTCCAATACCACGCGTCCATGCCCATATTATGCTGGTCTTTATGCCATCCCAATCATTTCCATTATTGGGTGTTATTGCAAAACACAGACTATAAACCTCATATGCAATTACTTGTATTCTATTACCCAGACATCTCTTTTCATCAATACAATGTAACAATAAACTTCTAATGACATAAAAAAACAAACCAGACATAAAGGAAACACCTTTATGTTAACCTAAGCTTTCATACAATACGTTCTAACAACCTCCTGTCAAAGGATTCCTATAGATAAGGTTTCCAGAGCTTCCCTAGGCCTAATAAATGTAAACAGTTCTATGTTTAAAACATAACTGGAACATTTAATAAATTCATCCAACCCAAATTCAGAATAACAGTCCTTAGGTCTTATTATAACTTAAATTCAGACATTATCCCTATTAAAATGTACATTTATAAAAATTAATCTTTCAGTACAAGTAATAGCTATTCTCATTACAGCCCCCTTTGTCCCTGTTTTTCTATCATGAGTGGCCTAGAATTAAAAGCAAGTTATCCCAATGCATCCTTAGACTATACTTATTTATAATGAATAACCCTTGTTCTCCTTTAGCCTTCCTTCTCCCTGCACATACCATTCCAGCATGTCTATTTTAGATATAGTTCACAGGTTATCTACCCAACGGACACAGTTGTCCCTCACTCTACAGCCGGTGTGGGAGTGTTTTCGGTTCACCCACACCGGTTGTAGTGAAAATATCCCTCTCATGTATTAAAACATGATCTAAAGTAACTTTTCATGAGAATTCCCCTATTCTTAAGAAACATTTTGCAACAGAATCAACTGAATGAATACACTCTTGATCACCCGCACACACACTTTCTTAGCAGTCACATACACAGCATCATCACTTTGCTCATTGTATAATTCCTTCTCGCATCTACGTGCTCTCCTGCTTTCACCTTTTCCCTTGCTTGTGGACTTCAGTGCACAACACAACATCTGTATGTGACCGGGCGCAATAACCTCTCCAAGCCAAATCTTCATACCATAACCACTAACAGCTACACAGCCTACATCATTGTCTCCATATTAACGTTATAGTTAACAAACTGTACTGAACAAAAATACAACGCAACATGTAACAATTTCAACAATTTTACAGTTTATATAAGGAATCAGTCACTTGAAATAATTAATTAGGCCCTAATCTATGGATTTCACATGATTGGGCAAGGGCACAGCCATGGGTGGTTAAGGGAGGGCATAAGCCCACTCACTTGGGGGCCAGCACCACCCACTAAGGGGCCAGGCCCAGCCAATCAGTATGTGTTTTTCCCCACAAAAGGGCTTTATTCCAGATAGAAATACTCACTCTGTCCGTGTGGCTGGTCTCAGACGATCCCACAGCTGAAGGAGCTGGATGTGGAGGTCCTGTGCTGGCGTGGTTACGTGTGGTATGCGGTTGTGAGGCCGGTTAGCGTTTACCGCCAAATTCTCTAAAAAGACGTTGGTGGCGTCTTATAGTAGAGAAATGAACATAATCTGGCAACAGCTTTAGTGGACATTCCTGTAGTCTGCATGCCAACTACACGCTCCCTTAAAACTTGAAACATCTGTGACATTGTGTTATGTAACAAGATTGCACATTTTAGAGCGGCCTTTTATTGTCCCCAGCACAAGGTGTACCTGTGTAATGATCATGCTTCTTGATATAACACACCTGTTAGGTCGATGTATTACCTTGGCAAATAGGAAATGCTCACTAACAGAGATGTAAACAAATGTGTGCACAAAATTGGAAAGAAATAATCTTTTTGTGCATATGAAACATTTCTGGGATCTTTTATTTCAGCTCATGAAACATGGGACCAACACTTTACATGTTGTGTTTCTATTTTTGTTCAGTATAGAATTAACATGTTAGTAAACCCACAATCCAATCAATGTGCTCAATCACACAGTACAGTGTACAGCAAGCAGTTTAGTAGTTACACACCGGCAGGCCCCAGTGGCAATAAACTAATTAAACCAAAAGCTTCCCTTGGCTTGGAAGAGTTGCCTTGTTGGATAGCCTTAGCCAGCTACAGTGAGGGAAAAAAGTATTTGATCCCCTGCTGATTTTGTACGTTTGCCCACTGACAAAGAAATGATCAGTCTATAATTTTAATGGTAGGTTTATTTGAACAGTGAGAGACAGAATAACAACAAAAAAATCCAGAAAAACGCATGTGAAAAATGTTATAAATGGAATTGCATTTTAATGAGGGAANCACATAAGAAACCAAAGAGCTCTCCAAGGATGTCAGGGACAAGATTGTAGACCTACACAAGGCTGGAATGGGCTACAAGACCATCACCAAGCAGCTTGGTGAGAAGGTGACAACAGTTGGTGCGAATTTTCGCAAATGGAAGAAACACAAAAGAACTGTCAATCTCCCTCGGCCTGGGGCTCCATGCAAGATCTCACCTCGTGGAGTTGCAATGATCATGAGAACGGTGAGGAATCAGCCCAGAACTACACGGGAGGATCTTGTCAATGATCTCAAGGCAGCTGGGACCATAGTCACCAAGAAAACAATTGGTAACACACTACGCCGTGAAGGACTGAAATCACAAGGTCGCCCTGCTCAAGAAAGCACATATACATGCCTATCTGAAGTTTGCCAATGAACATCTGAATGATTCAGAGGACAACTGGGTGAAAGTGTTGTGGTCAGATGAGACCAAAAAGGAGCTCTTTGGCATCAACTCAACTCGCCGTGTTTGGAGGAGGAGGAATGCTGCCTATGACCCCAAGAACACCATGCCCACCATCAAACATGGAGGTGGAAACATTATGCTTTGGGGTTGTTTTTCTGCTAAGGGGACAGGACAACTTCACCGCATCAAAGGGACGATGGACGGGGCCATGTACTGTCAAATCTTGGGTGAGAACCTCCTTCCCTCAACCAGGGCATTGAAAATGGGTCGTGGATGGGTATTCCAGCATGACAATGACCCAAGCACATTAAGGTCCTGGAGTGGCCTAGCCAGTCTCCAGACCTTAATCCCATAGAGAAAATCTGTGGAGGGAGCTGAAGGTTCGAGTTGCCAAACATCAGCCTCGAAACCTTAATGACTTAGAGAAGATCTGCAAAGAGGAGTGGGACAAAATCCCTCCTGAGATGTGTGCTAACCTGGTGGCCAACTGCAAGAAACGTCTGACCTCTGTGATTGCCAACAAGGGTTTTGCCACCAAGTACTAAGTCATGTTTTGCAGAGGGGTCAAATACTTATTTCCCTCATTAAAATGCTATTCCATTTATAACATTTTTCACATGCGTTTTTCTGGATTTTTTTGTTGTTATTCTGTCTTTCACTGTTCAAATAAACCTACCATTAAAATTATAGACTGATCATTTCTTTGTCAGTGGGCAAACGTACAAAATCAGCAGGGGATCCAATACTTTTTTCCCTCACTGTAGCTAACATAAATAGTATTTCCTCTCTGTTTGAGTCAGGTTGTTGAGTAGGCTAAATTAGCTGCATTAACTAAGTAAGTGAAAGGTAAAGAATAAGAAAAAAATACAAAGAAATATAGCTTGCTCTCTTTCTCTGCTGCCTCTCCTTCATTTTTAAAGAAATTAATTTGTTCAAAACTGTTCAACTATTGTATTTCTCTCTCTTTAAGTCAACTACTCACCACACTTTATCCACTGCAGTGCTAGCTAGCTGTAGCTTATGCTTTAAGTACTAGATTCATTCTCTGATCCTTTGATTGGACAAGCTGCCAGTTCATACTGCAAGAGCTCTGATATGTTGGAGGATGTCCTCCGGAAGTCATCATAAATACTGCGTAAGGCCTGGATTAAATCAGATCAAGCGTTAACCGGCAATAGTAGACACCCGCATAGCAGATGTTTTGGCGGTGTCGGAGAAGGAACTGCGTTGGAGCAATCAAATAGGTGAGCAGCTGCGATCATTGTCTCGAAGCCACACCTTCCCTAGGCCCGTTAGAAATTCAGAGTGAGAAAGTGCAGGCTATATAGAAATACTGACACTTAAAGTGAAAAACCATTAATCAAAATTTCTATCATCCTAATCGAGGTGTAGATTACATCTCACATTCCAGTGATCGACCTTGTAAACAAGGCTGCGTGGGATTTCTGTTAATGTGACTGTGCAGCCAATGACAATGCCATCTTTGGGTATAATGTTGCGAGCCACTTGTGGATTTGAAAGAACTAACACAGTTCCACATCTGACGTCGCCAAAACAACCGGTATGCGTATGTTTGCTAAAGCGGATCTGAATGAATAGAGCCCTAATTCTATGGAAGAAGGTGAGAACCATGAGCCTCCTAGGTTTTGTATTGAAGTCAATGTTCCCAGAGAAGGACGGAAAATAGCTGTCCTCCGGCTAAACCATGGTGCTACCCTAGAGGGTGCTGTTGAAGCTACTGTAGGCCTTCATCGCAAAACAATGGGTTTTGATCAGTTATTTGGTGACGTGAATATATTTAGCATAGTTTTATCTAAAAAGGACTATTTAAAATAATTTGTTTCAATATTAAAACATGGTCCTACCCTTCCTTCTTTGAGGAACTTCCACTGCTTCAAAGGCAACAGCCATAGTGCCTGTTCGAGTGTAACACTAGCTTCTGACACATCAGTATTCCTCACACACGCCGGCGCAGCTGCAGCAGGAAAGACGCCACAGAACAATAAGCATGTCTCTGAAAGTGCTGTGGGGTCAAACCCCATTAACGTGACACATTAAAGATTCTTAGAGATGGAAAGATAGAGCACCCCCCTCAACAATGTCCCAAGCTCGCTTCAGATGCCGGAAACATCTAACTCTCTGATATTGTCCTCATTGTGTCTGCATTCGGAAGTGTCTCTTTGGGAGTGGCTCCTGCTATGTCTCTCTCTATTTGTCAAGTCTTTTTTCTGATATTCATAGCAGCCAAATCTGTCCAAGGAAATCAATCTTTATTAATACATTCATTATGTCTGAGTAGATACTAAGATACACTCTAAACAAGTCTGGGTTAAAAACAATCCGTTCAATCCAATCAGTTCTTTGGTAAAAATTGGACAAAACACACTTTTTTATTTTGACCCAGCCAGTTGGGTTGCATAAATAACCCAACATGTGTTGAATTGTTGGGATTACCCAAACATGGACTAATTTAAAGGTCCTGAACAGTCTGATTTCCATGTAAAATAGCATTTTCAGCCATAATATTTTGTCCCGATAAAAATTTCTTGAAATATTTTTTATCTTATGTCAAACTACTAGGAAGTCTGAAAAGACAGAGACTGGGAGGGGAGCTAGAAGGCTCACTGGGCGGGGAGAGCACATTGACTGGTGGTTCTTTGGACACAGTGAGCAAGTGAGATTATCAAGCAAATTTGCTGATACACAAAGCAACTCAAAAAACATTGAAATTGCATGCAACATCTAATGTTGATCAAGCAAGTTAGCTAGTTCACCTTGGACAAGTTGAAACTTTACAGGGTGAGATCTGGGTACACTTAATTAAATATACTGTACATATTGACTGCCAGACAATGTTCATACAGTGCATTCGGAAAGTATTCAGACCCCTTGACTTTTTCCACATTTTGTTAGGTTACAGCCTTTTTCTAAAATGTATTAAATAGATTTTTTCCCTCATCAATCTACACGCAATACCCCATAATGATAAAGAAAAAACAGATTTGTAAATTGTTTTTGCAACTTAATAAAATTAAAAAAATAAAATATCACATTTACATAAGTATTCAGACCATTTACTCAATACTTGGTTAAAGCATATTTGGCAGCAATTACAGCCTTGAGTCTTCTTGGGTATGACGCTACAAGCTTGGCACACCTGTATTTGGGGAGTTTCTCCCATTATTCTCTGTAGATCCTCTCAAGCTCTGTCAGGTTGGATAGGGAGCGTCGCTACACAGCTATTTTCAGGTCTCTCCAGAGATGTTCAACCGGGTTCAGGTCCGGGCTCTGGTTGGGCTATTCAAGGACATTCCGAGACTTGTCCTGAAGCCACTCCTTTGTTGTCTTGGCTGTGTGCTTAGGGTCTTGTTGAAAGGTGAAACTTCACCATAGTCTGAGGTCCTGAGTGCTCTGGAGCAGGTTTTTATCAAGGATCTCTCTGTACTTTGCTTGATCCTGGCTAGTCTCCCAATCCCTGCTGCTGAAAAACATTCCCACAGCATGATGATGCTGCCACCACTATGGCTTCACTGTAGGGATGGTGCCAGGTTTCCTCCAGACGTGACGCTTGGCATTCAGGCCAAAGAGTTCAATCTTGGTTCATCAGACCAGAGAATCTTGTTTCTCATGGTCTGAGAGTCTTTAGGTTCCTTTTGGAAAACTCCAAGCGGACTGTCATTTGCCTTTTACTGAGGAGAGGCTTCTGTCTGGCCACTACCATAAAGGCCTGATTGGTGGAGTGCTGCAGAGATGGTTGTCCTTCCCCCATCTCTACATAGGAACTCTGGAGCTCTGTCAGAGTGACCATCGGGTTCTTGTTCACTTCCCTGACCAAAGCCCTTCTCCACCGATTGCTCAGATTAGCCGGGCGGCTAGCTCTACGAAGTGTCTTGGTGGTTACAAACTTCTTCCATTTATGAATGATGGAGGCCACTGTGTTTTTGGGGACCTTCAGTGCTGCAGACATTTTTTGGTACCCTTCACCAGATCTGTGCCTCGACAAAATCCTGTCTAGGAGCTCTATGGACAATTCCATCGATCTCATGGCTTCGTTTTTGCTCAGACATGCACTGTCAAATGTGGGACCTTAGAAAGACAATTGTGTGCCTTTCCTAATCATGTTGTAGAAACATCAAGAATGATAAATGAAAACAGGATGCACTTGAGTTTAATTTAGAGTCTCATAGCAAAGGGCCTGAATCATAAATAAATAAGTAAATAAGGTATTTCTGTATTTTTTAAATAATAAATTAGCAAACATTTCTAAACACCTGTTTTCGCTTTGACATTATGGGGTATTGGGTGTAGATTAATAAAAAAATATATATTTAATCCATTTTAGAATAAGGCTGTAACGTAACAAAATTTTAAAAAGTCGCACCAAACGGCGGGCGTCACAGACACTAGGAATCTTCCATTTCAGCTGATTTTCCTCAACATTTAATGCCACCCCTATTATCACTCCTTTCGATGGCACCCTGCTTCGAAGAGCAAAGCAAGTCACAGTTCTTGTCCCTAGTCGCGTGTTAGAGAGCGCCCACTCCCTTGGGACAGAAGAAACACAATAAATCATCACAAGTTCCCTTCAAGTTACTTTCACCAACTCAACAGTCCCCAAACTCTTCTCCACCCAACCAGACACCACATGTGGAATACAAGGATCCATTCTTTCCACAAATCTCACTCCCACTGGGCCAGAATCATCTTTGTCCTCGTCGGGACAAAGCTCAAACTCAGCGGTCCTCACGGCAGGTACTTAAGTTTGATTTTAGTTGAATGATGATGCAATGATTAGAAAAGGTTTTAGGATATTATTTGGGGAGAGAAATATGATGACAGCACTTCAAAAGTATTTTTGTGGAAGTTGAAGAAATTTATAGAACAGGTTCGTATGTAGACCTACTGATAGCTAAATGTAGTTATATCTAATAAATAAACTCTTTAGGCTAACAGTGATCACTGAAAAGTACATTTCCTGAATAAAATGCTGTGTGATTGCTAACATGTTTAAAAGTATTTATGGTTTTGAAATAACTTAAAGTAGTGGTGATATCTGCAGTAGTAATGGTGGTGACTGGTTATAGTGGAAAAAGTAGGTAGATTAAAATACTGATTGATTGATCGATTGGTTGGTTGATAGGATAGCCTGAACATGTAAAAGTTGGTTTGGTGTCTCTAGCTTGAACAGTTTAATAGTAATTATTGGTGGGTATTATATTCTAATTATAATTTATAGTGGAGACAAGAACCAGACCAGAGCTAGTATGAATCGGAGCTAGCTAGCTATTCACAGGACCAAAGCTTGACCAGAGCTAGCGCAGACCAAAGCAGGAGTTGTGGTAAGTAGTTATTGTCAAAAGTTGTGTAGTTGGGGTCAGTAGTTGTGGTCAGCAGTACTGTGGTCAGTAGTTGTGGTATTCATCCCCCAAGGTGTTTCTCCTATTTTGTTGCATTAGAACCTGTGATTTAAATAGACTTGTATTTGGATTTCATGTAATGGACATACACAACATAGTCCAAATTGGTGAAGTGAAATGAAAAAAATTACTTGTTTCAAACAGTTCTAAAAAATAAAAGAAACTGAAAAGTGGTGCGTGCATATATATTCACCCCCTTGCTATGAAGCCTCTAAATAAGATCTGGTGCAACCAATTACCTTCAGAAGTCACATAATTAGTTAATTAAAGTCCACCTGTGTGTAATCTAAGTGTCACATGATCTGTCACATGAACTCAGTATATATACACCTGTTCAGAAAGGCCCCAGAGTATGCAACACCACTAAGCAAGGGGCATCACCAAGCAAGCGGCACCATGAAGACCAAGGAGCTCTCCAAACAGGTCAGGGACAAAGTTGTGGAGAAGTACAGATCACGGTTGGGTTATAAAAAAATATCTGAAACTTTGAACATCCCATGGAGCACCATTAAATCCATTATTAAAAAATGAAAAGAATATGGCAGCACAACAAACCTGCTAAGAGATGGCCGCCCACGAAAACTCACAGACCAGGCAAGGAGGGTATTAATCAGAGGCAACAAAGAGAGCAAAGATAACCCTGAAGGAGCTGCAAAGCTCCACAGCGCCGTACACTCCACAGAGCTGGATTTTACGGAAGAGTGGCCAGAAAAAAGCCATTGCTTAAAGAAAAAATAAGCAAACATGTTTGGTGTTCGCCAAAAGGCATGTGGGAGACTCCCTAAACATATGGAAAATGTACTCTGGTCAGATGAGACTAAAATTGAGCTTTTTGACCATCAAGGAAAACACTATGTCTGGCGCAAACCCAACACCTCTCGTCACCCCGAAAACATCCCCTGTGGGGATGTTTTTCATCGGTAGGGACTGGGAAACTGGTCAGAATTGAAGGAATGATGGATGGTGCTAAATACAGGTGTAGGGAAGGGGACGAGTAAAAGTCTGCCTTCAACATGGCCAGCGGTCACTACGAGTATCTGGTCATTCCATTTAGCCTTACCAACGCCCCAGCTGTGTTCCAGTCTCTGGTTAATGATGTTCTACGTGACATGTTGAACCAGTTCGTCTTCGTCTACCTCGAAGATATCCTCGTCTACTCCCACTCCGCCCAAGAACACGTGCTCCACGTCCGACAGGTTCTCCAACGCCTCTGGGAGAACCAGCTTTTTGTGAAAGCAGAGAAGTGTGAATTCCATTTCTCCACCCTCCCCTTCCTGGATTACATCATCGCTGCAGGGAGTGTAGAGTTGAGAGTGGTGGTGGATTGGCCCCGGCCTACGTCCAGGGTGCAGCTGCAACGTTTCCTGGAATTCTCCAACTTTTATCGTTGTTTTATCCGGGGTTACAGCACATAGGCTTCCCCCCTGTCTGCACTCACCTCTCCCAAGGTTCCGTTCACGTGGTCCCCAGCTGCTGACCGGGCGTTCCGGGATCTCAAACATCGTTTCACCACAGCTCCCATCTTGGTTCATCCTGACCTGTCCCACCATGTCCTGCCCTGGACCTCAAGATACATCCTTGCGCCTTCTTTTCCCATCACCTCAACGCCACGGAGAGGAACTACGATGTGGGGAATCGTGAGCTTCTAGCGGTGAAGATGGCATTGGAGGAGTGGAGGCACTGGCTGGAGGGGGAGGAACATCCGTTCATTGTGTGGACCGATCACAAGAACTTGGAATATCTCCGCATCGCCAAGCGTCTCAATTCCAAGCAAGCTAGGTGGGCCATGTTTTTCACCTAGTTCAACTTCTCCCTCTCATACCAATGGGATCCCAGAATGTCAAGCCAGATGCGCTGTCACGCCACTATAGCCCCACGGCTACAACGCCGGAACCCAAGACCATCCTTCCCACCACATGCCTGGCGATGGCACTCAGCTGGGGAATAGGGAAGCAGGTTCGTGAGGAACAGCGTTCCCAGCCGAACCCCGGGGGGGGGCAGATAACCGGATGTTTGTTCATGACGCGGTCCACTCCTCCAGGCTTGCCTGCCACCCGGGCACCCGCCGGACCTTGGCCTTTGTGCGACAATGCTTTTGGTGGCCTATCATGGTTCCTGACATCTCCGCGTTCATCGCCACATGCACGATCTGTGCACAGAACAAGACTACTCGCCAAGCTCCGGCTGGTCTCCTTCAACCACTGCCTGTCCCACACTGTCCCTGGTCTCACATATCCCTGGACTTTGTCACGGGTCTCCCCCGGTCTGATGGCAACACCGACATCCTGACAGTAGTGGACCGGTTTTCCAAAGCTGCCCACTTAATTCATATTCCCAATCTACCCTCTGCCAAAGAGATTGCCCAGATAATGGTGCAGCACGTCTTCCGGATCCATGGACTCCCAGTGGACATGGTCTCCGACCGGGGTCCTCAGTTCTCGTCCCGGTTCTGGAAGGCGTTCTGCACACTCATTGGGTTGTCGCCCAGCCAGTCTTTTGGGTTCCACCCCCAGTCCAACGGCCAGTCGGAGCGAGCCAACCAAGACCTGGAGATGACTCTTCATACAGAACGCAACCGCATCATGAAACAAATGCCCAAAAACTCAAGTATGGCAGCACAAAGTACAAAATAACCGCACAATACAGGCTGCACAAAGCACGGGTGAAACCATACAACCCGGCGTACCAACATGACAAAACAAACAATTCCCCACACAGACATGTGGGGAACAAAGCGTTAAATGGACAACAGTAATGAATGAAAATGAAAACCAGGTGTGTGTGAAAACAAGACAAAACAAATGGAAAATGAAAAGTGGATCGGCGATGGCTAGAAGACCGGTGACGTCGACTGCCAAACGCCGCCCGAACAAGGAGAGGAACAGACTTAGGCAGAAGTCGTGACAGTTAATTTGTCACATGCAAAGGATACAGAAGGTGTAATTGGTAAAGTAAAATGGTTACGTGCATTTTTGCCTAGTAGCAATATAAAAATTCTAAAGTGTCCAGATCTAGGAAGTGGATAGGTCACTATTGTCTAGACATGTACATGAAATACAACAGATGGCTGTAATCACCCCCAGACACACCTGGCTAACTTGGTGGGTCATGTAATCATCTGGCGAAGTGGAGTCTTTTGTTTAGATATGTAGCTAGCTAGCTAGCTAGCTAAACAATTAATCATAATCCCAATACATGCGGTACATACTGATTTTCATAGCTACAGTTGAAGTCGGAAGTTTACATACACTTATGTTGGGAGTCATCAAAACTCGTTTTTCAACCACTCCACCAATTTCTTGTTAACAAACTATAGTTTTGACAAGTCGGTTAGGGCATCTACTTTGTGCATGACAAGTAATTTTTCCAACAATTGTTTACAGACAGATTATTTCTCTTATAATTCACTATATCACAATTCTAGTTGGTCAGAAGTTTACATACACTAAGCTGACTGTGCCTTTAAACAGCTTGAAAAATTCCAGAAAATGATGTCATGGCTTTAGAATCTTCTGATAGGTTAATTAACATAATTTGAGTCAATTGGAGGTGTACCTGTGAATGTATTTCAAGGCCTACCTTCAAACTTCCTTTTCCAAGATGGCGTAGCAGTCAGACGTCTTTTGTCCTCGTCCTGTCGTGTCCAGTGTATATATATTTTTGTATATTTTTTCTAAAACTCAACTTCAAAACATTCTCCTGCAACCCGCCTCACCCAATGTGGTATGGATCTGGGGTTTTTTCAAGTATTATCCACCTCGAATCCGGAATTCCTAAACAGAAGCTAGCCAGCTCACTAGCTAACGTATTTAGCTTACCATTGCTAGTGGATATCAGCTAACCTTTAGCTCGGAAAAGCTCTTGCCGTTCGTATAACGCGACTCAAACCAGAGCATACCGGACCTATTTTCTCTCCATATCCCCAGATTCCTACCGCAAGATCTGGATATTTTCACCTGGATCTTGCAGCTAGCTAGCTGCTACCCGAGTGACTATTGGCTAACGTCGGTCCCGGAGCAAGCACCAATTTAGCCTGAAGCTAGACTATGCTAAGCCCATCTTCCGGCTAGCTGAAGAATCCCATCAGCCACTCCTGGGCTACAACACCTACAGTGAGGGGAAAAAAGTATTTGATCCCCTGCTGATTTTGTATGTTTGCCCACTGACAAAGAAATGATCAGTCTATAATTTTAATGGTAGGTTTATTTGAACAGTGAGAGACAGAATAACAAAAAAATCAAGAAAAACTCATGTGAAAAATGTTATAAATTGATTTGCATTTTAATGAGGGAAATAAGTATTTGACCCCTCTGCAAAACATGACTTAGTACTTGGTGGCAAAACCCTTGTTGGCAATCACAGAGGTCAGACATTTCTTGTAGTTGGCCATCAGGTTAGCACACATCTCAGGAGGGATTTTGTCCCACTCCTCTTTGCAGATCTTCTCCAAGTCATTAAGGTTTCGAGGCTGACGTTTGGCAACTCGAACCTTCAGCTCCCTCCACAGATTTTCTATGGGATTAAGGTCTGGAGACTGGCTAGGCCACTCCAGGACCATAACTACTTACGGAGTGGTGGGGCGCTAGCGTTGCATAGTCATCAAAAGTAAGTATAAATATATGGATGAGCGATGGCTGACCGGCATAGGCAAGATGCAGTAGATGGTATAGAGTACAGTATATACATGTGAGATGAGTAATGTAGGATATGTAAACATTATATAAATGACATTGTTTAACTTCTTAGGGAGCAGCTCCCGAGGTGACGGTTTTGGAGAGTCTGGCGTGCCCAAAGTAAAATGCCTCCCACTCAGGCCCAGAAAATAGGATATGCACATAATTAGTACTATTGGATAGGAATCACTCTGAAGTTTCTAAGAGTGTTAAAATATTCTCTGTGAGTATAACAGAACGGATATAGCAGGCAAAAACCCGAGGAATTTCTGTCCTGGAAAAAGTGTATTTGACACATTTTGAACCCCTCCCTATTGAAAATGACCATATAAGGGAGTAAGATTTCAGTACCTNCCTCAAACAATCAAATGTAGTGCTTTCGCCGTAAAGCCTTTTTGAAATCTGACAACGCTGTGATATTGCCAAGAAGTAGAGCTTTTGATGACTATGCAACACTTGTATATTGATGAATGTTTAATAATTAAACTTTTGGATTTTGAATTTGGCGCCTTGCATTTCACCGGGTAGTGTCGGGAGTGCTCCTTAAGAGGTTAACTACTTAGGGAGTAGTAGTTTTACAGGAAATCACACACAGAACGAGCAGTATGGCTGGTGGCATTGTCATGCTGGAGGATCATGTCAACATGGGCGGCAGGTAGCCTAGTGGTTAGAGTGTTGGACTTGTAACCGGAAGGTTGCAAGGTCGAATCCCCGAGCTGACAAGGTAAAAATCTGTCGTTCTACCTCTGAGCATGACAGTTAACTACTTACGGAGTGGTGGGGTGCTAGTACTAATTATGTGCATATCCTATTTTCTGAGCCTGAGTGGGAGGCATTTTACTTAGGGCACGCCAGACTCTCCAAAACCGTCACCTAGTGAGCCGCTCCCTAAGAAGTTAAACAATTTAAAGGCAATGCTACCAAATCCTAATTGAGTGTACATAAACTTCTGACCCACTGGGAATGTGATGAAAGAAATAAAAGCTAAAAAATAAAAATAATTCTCTCTACTATTTTTCTGACATTTCACAATCTTAAAATAAAGTGGTGATCCTAAATGACCTAAAACAGGGAATTTTTACTAGGATTAAATGTCAGGAATTGTGAAAAACTGAGTTTAAATGTGTTTGGCTAAGGTGTATGTAAACTTCCGACTTCAACTGTAGTCACCATGCATGCAATGCTGTAGTATGAATCTGCAAGTAACTAAAGCCAAGCAACTAGGTTCAATGTTAGCTAGCTAGCTAATATTAGGCTATAACTAGCAAAACAAATTGATTTCTGCGATACTAATAATATTACTACCCAGATCATACACGTAACGTTAGCTAGCAAGCCACCAAGCTATGTATAATGTATCTTACTCCTATACATGAATGAACTCCTTATGTCAGCCTGGAAGCCTTTAACTGACTACGACGTCCTGTGTCGTTTCCGTTTTGTACGTGGCTACAGCTTGTTTGGTGTTATATCTTTCAAAAAAGTTGTGGTAGCAAAGGTTATCTACACGTACTGAGCAGCTCATGTTATAGACAGAAACATGCTACATGGCAGACTAATCCAAACTCATCTCTCGGCATGTCCAGCCCATCAATTATTTCAGCCAATCATGGTTCCTGTCTTTTTCTGTGCCTAAACCAACTCATTTATCAATTGTATTCGTATTTAAAAAGATCACACAAGTTTCTTATTAAGGCACATGAAAGTTCACATGTTCCAGAAGGCATATTTTTTCCCTCCTGTGAAGTAGTAGATTTTTTACCCCACTTTGACATAGTATTTTTTTGCAGATCATTGACAAAACATGACAATTAAATCCCCTTAATCCCACTTTGTAACACAAAGAACTGGAGAAAGTCAAGGGGTGTGAATACTTTCAGAAGGGACTGTATTGTAATATTGCATTCAGAACATTATTATTTACATATTCCAACATCAGGATATGCATAGGCTCTTGAGGAACTCATATACTTGTGTAAGCATAATTAAAACTACAATAGTGGCAATACTCGACCGTAACATGTGATGACAAGACAACAGAGCAGATGAACCAGAATTTACTCTCACGGGTGGCCCAAAATAAATATCTGAAAGCCTGCCCCTACTAAGCTACACCTCCAATCTTCTGATCTGACCTGCTGTGTCATATATCAATAACCCAGCATTAATAACCCAGCAGTTTAAAAAAACAAAAAAACAATTAAATACCCAACGCCTGCAACCCAGCAGTTGGGTCAAACAAAAGAAAACAGCATTTTTTAGAGGTCCACAAGTAGGACACACTACCTCTGCAACCCTCCCAACCCCTTCCCCACTTATTAGTAACCTATACATTTTGCACAGTCATTTTGCTGCTTGTAGAACTGATAAAAAAACATTAGAGGAGAACAAAAAGGTGTTACTAATTTGGAGGAAAAAACGAAATCTGTGTTGCTCATCTTTGGTGAACAGGACCAAAGACAAAACCAGGTGCCGGCGCTTTAATATTTTCTGTGATTAATTCCTCTTGAGAAACATTCTCACCTGAAAATCGGCTAGTTAAAAACTTTACTATTGATATCACTGCAGTTTTTCTAATTAGCTAATGAAAAATAATGAGCCGGCACTTTAACGAGGCTGTTTTGGGGAAGAGATAAGTAAATGATTCAATTCGTCTGACGCTCCATATCAAATGGAGTACCTCGCTTTTCCGTGGAGGAACGCCGCTGTCATCGTCATGCTCGATAGGGCTGCTGTTGCCATGGAGACAGGAACAGTGACTGACCATTCGTCTTTTCTATTTCCAGAACTCTGGTAGGAGATGTCTGGGCTGCTCTGGGTGTAAGTTGATTAATCTTTCGGTGGAAGAAGATGTAGAACTGAGAAACCTCATTCAGCATAGTGAATAATGCCATAGTCAGTATCTGTTGACATAATGTGTCAAATAGGATAAACTTATTTTGCTATACAATTTACTAGGCTATACCCTCACCGACTTGTGAGACACAGACATCAGATGTGAAGCTGAAAGATGTTTCAGAAATTCAATTAATCACACACCCTTTAACATTGTAGTCGCTGTCTTTATTTAGTCACGTTGTCATGTGAAATATACAGTGTATATATACGTCTATAGGACATATATATGACATATACAATTTGATTTCTTTACAATAGAGAAACAACATAGCGATGACACACTATTTTGGTTTCTAAGTAGAAGCGTTGTTTAAATAGTGCCATATAGATAATGTATATATTATTTTATACACTTTTTAAATCAAGCTCCCACTCCAGCCTTTATGTCCGTCTGCATTGTTTCACATTATTCACATAGACTGTGTGCGTTTTTCAATAATTCAAGGTCTTAAATGTATCAATAAATTCCTCTCTGCAGTCCAGGCTGATGTGGCTCTTTTACAGAAACAAGGGGCCTTCTGTGATTGGTCCAATTTGTTAGGCAGGTGGTCCCACTCCCCTCGGGTCGTCGATGCAGGTGGGCGGAATCTCTCCTTGCAGGTGTCATGTTACTGATGATTTGTCACCAGATATTGTTTGTTACGTTTGTACCATTGTGGCCAGATGGAGGACTACAGCTCGAACTAGTGGCCACGTCAGGGACAACAGTTGTTGAGAACTGTAGCATTGTAGCTATGCCTAACATGCTATGTTAATTCACCAAACCTGCTGTGTTCATTCTAACCTACCACGTTAATTCACCTAACCTGCAACCAGAGATGGGCAGTATTTCTGTTACATGTATTTGAAAATGTGTATTTCGTGTAATTTGTATTACACTGGGCTGAACTGCACTCCAATGTATTTTTTTAACAACATACTGTTGAGAGCTGTAATTTGTATTTTCAAATGAAGTTTTTTATCGAGGTTCACAATTTTGTGGCCCCCTTTCACCCTGCATTGGTATCAGAAGTCTGATGGCAATATGGTTTGTTAAGAGCATCTGATAAATTAACGAAATGTAAATGTATATGTACAAATGAACAATTGAAAGCATGCTGAGTATTACTCTAATGAGCTTCGCCCCGAAATAAGGCCAATAGTAATACCTAGTGTGCTTTGCAGTTTATTTTGGTATGTTTATTTTCACATATACATTTATATTTTGGTCATTTAGCAGATACTCTTATCCAGAGTGACTTGAACCCTGGCTACACCGCTCGCGTCGCGTGCGCAAGCGTTACAAAATAAATGTATAAATCTATATTAGTCAATTATTGCACCCACACTGCTCGCGCGCTCCAACGAGCGTCTGCGTTGCCAATGGCTAAAATAGATGCCAGTTCTATTTGTGACGCAGATCGCGCTGCAAGTCCTGCCTCTACCATCTCCTCATTTGTTTATAGAAGCAGGTACCCACGTGCCATCTCCTCATTGGATATACCACGTGGGTGACTGAAAGACGAACGAGGTCGGTGGCGGTAATGCACATAATTTATCGCAATATATAGTCCAGAGAAGAAAAAGCCTGGAAGGAGGAGAGATGACTAGAAACGATTCGGTTGACCGTTTTATGTGTGGATTATTTGTCGGCGTAGAGGACCTTGTGCGTTTCGGGTAAAATAACAACTCAATGTTCATATCCCAGGACAAATTAGCTAGCAACAGCAAGCTAGCTAGCTAAATTGCCATAAATTATAAATTATTTTCGACCTTTCGACCAAATTAATGTAATTTGTTCAGAGTTTGTTTTGATATATTAACCTGCGTGTCCTGATCGCGTTTGGTGTGGGGGGACAAAATACATTTATGCACAATGGTGCACGGTTTGGGTTCCGTGTTACAGTCAGTGCATTCAACAAATGTAGATAAACAAGAGCTTAATCATAGCAAGTAAAATGTTTCTGCAACCGTTACTGAGAATGTTGTTGTTCGGGTCGGCAAGTTGCAAATGTAGTTCTGTATTTTAAAATACAAAATACATTTATTTTAATTAAATACATTTCAAAATAGAAGTATTTTGTAGTTTATTTTCATACATTGTTCTTTATGGTATTTTGTAATTGTATTTTCTCATCTTTGCACATCCCTGCCCCAACATTAATTATCCTAACCTGCTATGTAAACAAACCATCTGTGGCGACAAATCATCAATTTCACCACACCTGTCGGCAAGATATAGTCCAATCAGCTGGCAGAAGTTTTGGCACAATCAATTTCAGCACCTCTGCTTACCACTGCTGTCAGGAAGCAGTTTGCCCCTCCATCCATCAGGGGGGGGGTCGTATTGTTCACCAAGTTCCTGGGCCTCTCTTTGGCCTCCTGCCTGAGGACCCCTGCTCCCGGGACAGCTGTATAGCAGTCTGGGTGCATACCGCATGCTCTTTCCTTTGGACTCCAGCACGGTCACAGCAATAATAGTGTTCGTGCTGTTCAACCCGGCAACACCTGATCTGGATGCTGCTGTCCCGGAGGGACAAAAGCCAGAGTGTTGGAACGAGCCCCCTGGCCCTACTAGAGTTTCAGAGAAGCCATAGTGCATGTGGATAGGGCTTGTCCCTAACCCCAGTGCAGACTTAGTGCCGCAGGGACGCACATGACTGGGTCTGGCCTCAGACTCTAGTACAGTCTCAGAGGAAGAGGTGGTTGAGTGACGGGGGGTATGGCTGCTGCCACCGGCAGGTCCTTGGGCCTTGTGACCTGGCTTGGCGAGACCCCCTCCCTGCGAGACCCCCTGCCTGGTCCCATCCATGTGACCCCCCTCGCGGTCGTGTCCCTGGAGAGAGGGGATGATGGGGACCGATCGTGTGCGGAGAGAGGGAGGAGCTGGTTTTAGTCCTCTGTCCAGACGGGTGTAGGGCACCTCCCTCCAATCTTTCTTCCACATGGAACAAGACAGGGTTTGCATATTCTGGAACTCGCTGCGCTGGCGGTCGTCACCACCATCCCTCCCAGTGCCAAACCTGAAGAAATGCAGAGAATAGAAAAGTGAAAAAAGAGAACGGAGATTACCTTTTGCTCCCAGACCTTTATTGCATGATTTCTCATTTTCACACGACAAAGTGGGAGAGGGAAAGAGAGAAAATAGGAATAGGAATACTTCCCATACAATTCAAGCCCCAAAAATTATCTGTCTACACCAGTGAACATTTTTCATTCTCTGAAGTACTGGGAATGCATAAACTGTGTGTAATTATTTATAATCCACCCTTACAGAAATTAATATGTTGCTGCAAACTTCCCTCAAGTTTGTGGCAAATTTGCTGCAAACTAAATAATGTGCCACAAAATGTTGCCAGAGGTTTGCAAACATTTGCCACTAGTGGTGAATCTGCGGCGAACCTTAATATCTGCGGCGAACCAACAATAATATTTATTATCATTTGTTATCAAAAGTTTACCAGAAGCAGTGTCTGGTGAACACATGAGTTCCAAGACCAGTAACAGTTGATGACCAATCAAGGGGATTAGAAACATCTGTTGGAAACTAAGCTATCTAGCTCGCTACAGTACCTACCAAAGTTGTCTAGTGAGGGTCCAACTTATTAATAATCTTAAAAATGTTATTAGCGAAATGATGCCTACTTAGCAATGTCATTTTTTATGGGATAGAGTGAAACACTGACAGTTTCATTCTGTCAGTGCCATTGACTGACTGGGTAGCGCTTAGCTATCATATTTTTGCACAATTCATGTGATAGGTGGCTAGCTAACTAATGATTTGCCTAAATAATTATACTTTTAGGTGTATACGCTCCTGTCTTAATACCAATATGCATGACAGTATGCTAGTGTCACGGTTCAGTAACATGTTAGCTAGCACAACAGCTAAGGTAGCTAGCTAGCTAGCAAAAATATGAGTTGATTTGACATCATAGTAAAACTTCACTTTTAAAGATGGATACCCTTTGCCTACCCTTGGTGTTGGAAGAGGCTGTATTGGGCGGAGGATGCATCAATACCCTGGATATATATTTGTGGTGCAATCGTTCATAACACTTTGAGTGATAAAGAGGTGGCAGTTGTTTTCCGGTCAAATTGGACCGATTTTCTTGTCCATGAAAAATGTAGTTCATTTAATCTGATTGTCATAAGGTTCCATGACTTTGTCCACACATGGCATCTGAACACACAACATTTAGATGATTTATTACATTTTGGGTGTTTTATTTAACTTTTGTACACCTGTGGTGTTCCCGGTCAAAAATGACCAGTCATTAGTAGTGAATGGGTGAGACTACAATTAGTGTATAAAATTGAGTTCAGGCACATGCCCATTCTTCAGATGGACACACGTCCTCTCCCAGACCCCCACATGCATATGTGTTTGAGCACACGCACGCGCGCACACACACACACACAGCAACCCCCACAGGAACCTTTCCCCAATAGAATCTTTCCCCCACGGGAACCACACCTGTTGGCAGCATTCTCACAAACAATCGCAACATTGTTTCAATAATATATAGAATATATAATATATTTCTCACAGCTCTGGTATATAAAGCTTTTTTGAGGCCTTGCTCACAGTTCATTCTTTGGCAGCACAATGACCAAACAATATACTGTATGTGAGGCTGTTGATCATATATTTTATCATGACACTGGTGAGGAGGAGAGAGGCCAGGAAACTGACAGTGAAGATGCATTAGAGGAGGAAGTGTCAGAAGTTGAAGACAACAGAATATGATCCAGACCAAGAAACAACCGATGTGGAACAATCCAGTGATGAGGAAGAGGGCCCTGCTCAGGTTGTTGTTACATTCCGGTCAAAGAATGGGAATTTGTCCTGGTCTTCATCCCCACATGAGAGAAGAGGTCGGCTGTCAGCTGAAAATGTTCTCAGCATGACCCCAGGGCCAACGACACAAAGTAGTCTGTGATAAATAGCACAATATGTTTCATAAAGTATTTGTTATAGTCAAAATAATCCATACATTATGCTTTTATTACTCAAAAACGAGTTGTATGAGCTCAGGTCAATGAGGCCTACAGGAAACTCAAACAATAAGTACCCGTGCTAAGGACTATTCAACGCTGGTCTGACCAATCAGAATCCACACTTCAAGATTGTTTTGATCACGCGGACTGGGATATGTTCTGGTTAACTTCAGAGAATAATATCGATGTATATATCAAATCAAGATCAAATAAAATGTTATTGGTCACATACACACGGTTAGCAGATCTTAATGCGAGTGTAGGGAAATGCTTGTGCTTCTAGTTCTGACCGTGCAGTAGTATCTAACAAGTAGTAAGTAACTATTTCACAACAACTACCTTATACACACAAGTGTAAAGGAATTATTAAGAACATGTACATATAAATATATGGATGAGCGATGGCCGAACGGCATACTTTTATTTTATTTTACCTTTATTTAGATGGTATAGAGTACAGTATCTACATATGAGATGAGTAATGTAGGGTATGTAAACATTATATGAAGTGCCATTGTTTAAGTGACTAGTGATACATTTATTACATCAAATTATTAATTATTAAAGAGTAGTGATTATTATTATTATCTGTAGACCCTGCCACATACGTCTCGTGTCTGAGCCATTGAATTGCGACTCCACTTTGTCTCTATACTGACATTTTGCCTGTTTGATTGCCTTGCGAAGGGAATGACTACTCTGTTTGTATTCTGCCATATTCCCAGTCACCTTGCCATGGTTAAATGCGATGGTTCGTACAATCAGTTTTGCGTGAATGCTGCCTTTTATCCACCGTTTCTGGTTAGGGTAGGTTTTAATAGTCACAAAGGGTACAACATCACCTATACACTTCTTGATAAACTCAGTAACCGTCTTGGTACGTTTTGGCGCTGACAGAAATGGACGCCTCGCTTCGCGTTCTTAGGAAACTATACAGTATTTTGTTTTTTTTCCATATTATTTCTTACACTGTTACCCCAGGAAATCTTAAGTCTTATTACATACAGCCGGGAGGAACTATTGGATATAAGAGCAACGTCAACTTACCAACATTACGACCAGGAATACGACTTTCCCGAAGCGGATACTCTGTTTGGACCACCACCCAGGACAATGGATCGGATCCCAGTAGGCGACCCAAAACAACGGCACCGCAGAAGGGGCAGACAGAGCGGGCTTCTGGTCAAGCTCAGTAGACGGGCACATCGTTCACCGCTCCCGAGTATACAACTCGCCAATGTCCAGTCTCTTGACAAGGTAGACGAAATTCGAGCAAGGGTTGCCTTCCAGAGAGACATCAGAGATTATAACATTGTTTGTTTCATGGAAACATGGCTCACTCGAGATACGTTATCAGAGTCGGTACAGCCACATATCTTTGGTAAGAAGAAGGGTGGGGGTGTATGCCTTATGATTAACGAGTCGTGGTGTGATCATAACAACATACAGGAACTCAAGTCATTTTGTTCACCTGACGGCCCTGAAAGAACTTCTTTGGACTCTATGTAAGTTGGAAACCACATATCCTGAGGCTGCATTTATTGTAGCTGGGGATTTTAACCGGGCTGGCAAAACCCTGGATCATTGCTACTCTAATTTCTGCAACGCATACAAAGCCCTCCCTCGCCCTCCTTTCTGCAAATCTGACCATGACTCCATTTTGTTTCTCCCAGCCTATAGACAGAAACTAAAACAGGAAACACCTGTTCAACGCTGGTCCGACCAATCTGATTCCACGCTTCAAGGTTGCTTCGATCACGTGGACTGGTATGTGTTTCCGGATAGCAACAACATTTATGTATACGCTGATTCGGTGAGCGAGTTTATTATCAAGTGCATCGGTGATCTGGTACCCACAGTGACTATTAAAACCTTCTCCAACCAGAAACCGTGGATTGATGGCAGCATTCGTGCAAAACTGAAAGCGCGAACCACCGCTTTTAATCATGGCAAGGAGACTGGAAACATGACTGAATACAAACAGTGTAGCTATTCCCTCCGCAAGGCAATCAAAGAAGCTAAGCGTCAGTATAGAGACAAAGTAGAGTCGCAATTCAACGGCTCAGACACGAGACGTATGTGGCAGGTTCTACAGTCAATCACAGACTACAAAAAGAAAACCAGCCCCGCCGCGGACACCAATGTCTTGCTCCAAGACAAACTAAACAACTTCTTTGCTCGCTTTGAGGACAATACAGTGCCACTGACACGGCCCGCTACCAAAACCTGCGGGATCTCCTTCACCGCAGCCAACGTGAGTAAAACATTTAAACGTGTTAACCCACGCAAGGCTGCCGGCCCAGACGGCATCCCTAGCCGCATCCTCAGAGCATTAGCAGACCAGCTGGCTCGCCCTGTAGGACTCACTTCAGTCATCATGAAGTGCTTTGAGAGACTAGTCAAGGATCATATCACCTCCACCCTACCTGACACCCTAGACCCACTCCAATTTACTTACCGCCCCAATAGGTCCACAGACGACGCAATCGCAATCACACTGCACACTGCCCTAACCCATCTGGACAAGAGGAATACATATGTAAGAATGCTGTTCATCGACTACAGCTCAGCATTTAACACCATAGTACCCTCGTCATTAAGCTCGAGACCCTGGGTCTCAACCCCACCCTGTGCAACTGGGTCCTGGACTTTCTGACGGGCCGCCCCCTAGGTGGTGAGGGTAGGAAACAACATCTCCACCCCGCTGATCCTCAACACTGGGGCCCCACAAGGGTGCGTTCTCAGCCCTCTCCTGTACTCCCTGTTCACCTATGACTGCGTGGCCATGCACGCCTCCAACTCAATCATCAAGTTTGCAGACGACACTACAGTGGTAGGCTGGATTACCAACAACGACGAGACGGCCTACAGGGAGGAGGTGAGGGCCCTCGGAGTGTGGTGTCTCACACTCAACGTCAACAAAACTAAGGAGATGATCGTGGACTTCAGGAAACAGCAGAGGAAGCTTACCCCTATCCACATCGACGGGACTGTAGTGGAGAAGGTGGAAAGTTTCTCGGCGTACACATCACTGACAAACTGAAATGGTCCACCCACACAGACAGTGTGGTGAAGAAGGCGCAACAGCGCCTCTTCAACCTCAGGAGGCTGAATAAATGTGGCTTGTCACCTAAAACCCTCACAAACTTTTACAGATGCACAATTGAGAGCATCCTGTTGGGCTGTATCACTGCCTGATACGGCAACTGCACCTCCCTCAACCACAAGGCTATCCAGAGGGTGGTACGGTCTGCACAACGCATCACCGGGGGCAAACAACCTGCCCTCCAGGACACTTACAGCACCCGATGTTACAGGAAGGCCAAAAAGATCATCAAGGACAACAACCACCCAAGCCACTGCCTGTTCTCCCCTCTATCATTCAGAAGGCGAGGTCAGTACAGGTGCATCAAAGTTGGGACTGAGAGACTGAAAAACAGCTTCTATCTCAAGGCCATCAGACTGTTAAACATTCATCAATATACAAGTGTTGCATAGTCATCAAAAGCTCTGCTTCTTGGCAATATCACAGCGTTGTCAGATTTCAAAAAGGCTTTACGGCGAAAGCACTAGATTTGATTGTTTGAGGGTAGCACCTCCAATATTTTTGCCATTAGCATACATTCATAAACCATCGCGGTTCACACAAAACACATTTCACAGCGAAAACAAATCAATTACCTTTTGAATAACTTCTTCTGAGGGCTTCCCAAGTGTCCAATGAAGACAATCCATGGTTCTTTTGTTAGAAAAAGTAATTTATTATATCCATAAATCTCTGTTTGGTTGGTGCGTTATGATGAGAAAATACAGCGTCCACTCGCCCATTGAACCGTGAAGAGAACTCGTTTAACCTATACCTATACACTTGTCAAAGAACAATCAAACATCATTGATAATGTATCCTTAGGAACACTTTTATGTATATTTAGTATAATATTTCAACCGGAATATAAACTGGGCGATAGGAAAGGAAAAAACCACAGCGCGCGCAAGCCTGTGAACGCGCATCGTCTTCTGTTTACTTCTTGTGACCACTTCCTATTTCTTCTTCTATTACCATCCAGAACAACTAAACAAAATCAAAACACTGTCTAGAGACAGTGGGAGCAATAGGTACTGCAATGTTACTCCCAGAAATTTCTGTTTTCAATAGGGAGGGGTTCAAAATGAGGCAATGTGTCAAAAACACTTTTTCCAGGACAGAAATTCCTCGGGTTTTCGCCTGCTATATCCGTTCTGTTATACTCACAGACATTATATTAACACTTTTAGAACCGTCAGAGTGTTTCCTATCCAATAGTACTAATTATGTGCATATCCTATTTTCTGGGCCTGAGTGGGAGACATTTTACTTTGGGCATGCCAGACTCTCCAAAACCGTCACCTCGGGAGCTGCTCCCTAAGAAGTTAACTTCTTAGGGAGCGGTGGGGCGCTAGCGCTCCCGACACTACCAGGTGAAATGCAAGGCGCCAAATTCAAAATCCAAAAGTTGAATTATTAAACATGCACCAATATACAAGTGTTTCATAGTCATCAAAAGCTCTGCTTCTTGGCAATATCAAAGCGTTGTCAGATTTCAAAAAGGCTTTACGGCGAAAGCACCACATTTGATTGTTTGAGTGTAGCACCTAACATATTTTTCCCATTAACATGAATTCATAAGCCATCACGGTTCACACATAACACATTTCACAGCGAAAACAAATCAATTACCTTTTGAAGAACTTCTGCTGAGGGCTTCCCAAGTGTCCAACGAAGACAATCCATGGTTCTTTTGTTAGAAAAAGTAATGTATTATATCCATAAATCTCCGTTTGGTTGGCGCGTTATAGTCAGAAAAAAACAGTGTCGACTCCTCCATTGAAACGTGAATAGAACTCGTTCAACTTATACCTATAAACTTGTCCAAGAACAATCAAACATCATTGTAAATGTATCCTTAGGAACACTTTTATGTATAAATAGCATAATATTTCAACCGGAATATAAACTGGGCGATAAGAAAGGAAAAAACCACAGAGCGTGCCTGCCGGGAGCGCGCATTTTCTTGTAAGGACATCTGTGTGTACACTTCCTTATTCCTCTTCTTCTCTGCTCTAAAAGCATCTAAAAAGAATCAGAACACTTTCTCGAGACTGTTGACATCCAGAGGAAGCGATAGGTACTGCATTTTCATAAGGGAGGGGTTCCAAATGAGGCAATGTGTCAAAACCACTTTTTCCAGGACAGAAATTTATCAGGGTTTCGCCTGCCATAGCCGTTCTGTTTTACTCACAGACAAAATGTTAACACTTTTAGAAAATGCAGAGTGATTCCTATCCAATGGTACTAAATATGTGCATATCCTATTTTCTTGGCCAGAATGGGAGGCATTTTACTTTGGGCACGCCAGGGTCTCCAAAACGGTCACTTCGTGCGTTGCTCCCAAAGAAGTTAATGCGTTTGAGCCAATTGGTTTTGTTGTGACAAGGTAGGGGTGGTATACAGAAGATAGTCCTATTTGGTAAAAGACCAAGACCATGTTATGGCTTCTTGCCATATAAGCAAAGAGAAACGACAGTCTATCATTACTTTCAGACATGAAGGTCAGTGAATAAGGAAAATTTCAAGAACTTTGAAAGTTTCTTCAAGTGCAGTCACAAAAACCATCAAGCGCTATGATGAAACTGGGTCTCATGAGGACCACCACAGGAGAGGAAGACCCAGAGTTACCTCTGCTGCAGAGTTCATTGGAGTTACCATTCTCAGAAATTGCAGCCCAAATGTTCAATTAACAGACACATCTCAACATCAACTGTTCAGATGAGACTTCGTGAATCAGGCCTTCATGGTCGTATTGCTGCAAAGAAACCACTACTAAAGGATACTTGGGCAAAGAAACACGAGCAATGGACATTAGACCGGTGGACATCTGTCTTATGGTCTGAAGAGTCAAATTTTTTGATTTTGGGTTCCAACCGCCGTGTCTTGTGAGACGCAGAGTAGGTGAACGGATGATCTCCGCATGTGTGATTCCCACCGTGAAGCATGGAAGAGGAGGTGCAGCATGGCAACATGTACAGAATTGCAGGAAATTAGCTGTCAAACTGCAAATGTTTCTCTCCGCTGCATGGCAAAATAAGTAGAATTGCATGAAATTCTTTGGACCCCCAACACAATTTTGTTTCGGAACCCAATAGGCTAGGGCCGGCTCTGACTGAAGGTCAGGATGTGGGTATGGATGTGGGTATGCATGTGGGTACTCAGACCCCTCATGATGAGTTCTGATTTGTGGCCCCCACCCCCATCAAAGTCAAAGTTTCCCATCCCTGGTGTAAAAATAGCTAAGCAGCTGGCTGTAGCCCATGTACCCAAAAGCATAATTTCAGAGTCCAGCTAAATTAGCTAGATGGCGTTACGAATTAGCTAGTATTAAACCACGGTACCATGCAGACCTTACTTCCTACAAAGTTACAGAAAACTAAACCAACAACCAAAACAGTAAGAGTGTCCATGATTGAGTCTTTGAATGAAGAGATTGAGATAAAGCTGTCCAGTTTCAGTGTTTGTTGCAGCTTGTTCTAGTCGCTAGCTTCAGCGAATTGAAAAGTGGAGCGACCCAGGGATGTGTGTGCTTTGGGGACCTTTAACAGAATGTGACTGTGTAGTAGTAAAACAAGACTAATGCAGAGACACATTGGTTAATGTTATGTGATAGCAGACAACATGATTGACATAACTTAGATTGCATTTATAATATTGGCTGAGGCTTAAGTGCTAAAACAAGCATGCAAGATAACTTAGACAGTTGTTAAGAGACAGAGGACACCAATCAAGAACTGAAATAACTATAGGGCCAATGGGAAGTAGTTTATGAACATACAAGGAGTGATCTTATGCTGAGAAGAGACAGAGGACACCAAGCGCATCTCTCAGAATGCCACTTAGTCTATTTTGCCACTTGTGAGCAGAACATAGGTCAAAGGTTGTCTCGGCTAGTGACAAGGCTGCAAAGCTGAGACCCATAGATACATATGTTAAGAGTCAGACATAGATTACAGGGTTTGTACAATTAGACAGAGCCCAAGCAGCTGTCAGGTGTGAGTGACAGCAAGCAATTGTTAAGACAGAGAGAATGTGGTGAGGAGAGTAAAGACAAGCAATTTTCATATACAGAGATCAATGCAACTGGATCCATGAGATACATCAAGTAGAGATATAATACTAATTTAATCCATTAAGGTCTAAAAGATGACATCAGAATGGCCAACACAAGTAATATATGTACACAATAAAATGTATTATTGTTATAACATTGAAGTGGATGCCACCATATAATCTAAACTTGGAACAGATAGGGGCGTTACTGGGCGTGAACAAGCAAGACCTCAGATCAAAAGATGATAGGTGGCATGAGAGAAAGAAGGAGTGACTGCATTTACATATGGGTTGTACTCAAATGCTGTAAGGGTATAAATTATAAGTGTGGGGTTAATGCTGTTAGCTGTGATCCGGGTCACGGCTCAACCTTTGATTACTCTGAATTAAAGGTCTTATTGAATTCACAAGTTTCTTGTATGAGTGTCATAATTTGAAGATAATTTTTTCCACGACAACTGGCAGAACAGTGTTGTATGTGGAGGATGAGGGCTGCGGTAGATATCTCAGATAGGGGGGAGTGAGTCCTTAGAGGGTTTTATAAATAAGCATCAACCAGTGGGTCTTGCGACAGGTATACAGAGACGACCAGTTTACAGAAGAGTATAGAGTGCAGTGATGTGTCCTATAATGGAATGGTAAAGGAAATATGGTACAGTATTTTTAAATGTGTCTTCTTAATTCTCAAATGCTGTTAGTGAAACCTACTAAGACCCACTCAACAAAGCCCCTAGGAGTGAGCCATTGTTATTGTCTGACTTCAGAGACCATAAATGTCCATAAATGAGTGCAAATAATTGAACTACTTTCCACATTCTTCTGTATTACAGGGGGATGTGTGCACTGGAGGTAAATCCAGCACTTCTTAACATATCTAAAAATAACTGACATGGCACATTTGGCTTCAATCCATTCTTCATCTGTGACAGGTAAATATGTGTTTCTGACAGAGTTAATGGAAGTGACAAATACTCATTGGGGATTTGCTGTCAAAATTGAAAACACGGCCGGGTTCTCATGCCAATATTCCCGCTTTTGTTCTCTCTCTCTCTCACTATCTCTTTATGGACCCTCTCCCTTCCTCACGCTCTCTGTCTCCTTCACTCCTTCACCCTCTCTGCTTTACATTTTAGCCATTTAGCAGATGATGTTAGTGATGCTTTCTCTATCCATCTCTTACTGCTTATTCCTCATTCCCAGAGACCTGAGGGTGTCTCCATGGCAACAAGGGAGGGAGAGTTTTGTATGGCTGTTAAATCTAGAAATAGGTCAGTCCAACTTCCCTGGGCCAGCACAGACTTTCTTTGCTGATGGATCTGTAAAGGGGTTATCAATAGTTAATATGTTCCAACTAGTCAACTAACTAACCAAATCTTTGCACATCGGTGAGAAGAGAAAAACACTCTTATACCAGTAGTTCCCTGAGTATTTGCAAGCCATTAATTGGCTATGGCTACAGATTCCTCCTCTGCTGCTTTAAAAAAATACCCTAGTTATCTCTCTCTCTCTCTGCATGTGTTTGTGTGTGAATGCATACTATGTGTGTGTGTTTGTGCACATGTGTGCATACTCTACGTATGTGCCTGCATACTATGTGTTTGTGTATGCATGCAAAACCTGCACACTGTATGTGTTGTGTGAGCATGCATATTGTATGTGTGTGTGCATAGTATCTGTGTGCATACATACTAGTCTGTATGCTGTATGTGTTGGTGTGTGTTTGTGCAGTGCTCCAGGAGATCTCCTCACAGCCGTTGAAAGAATATGCTGAGCTGCCTGCATGCTACCCTGTTTAATACGAATATTAATTATGGAAAAATGTGATTAAAAAGAGTTTGACAACAGTTTGTATTTTACAAGTCACTGTGATGCTCGAACAGGTTGTCATGCTAATAAGAACATTGCCAGGGACTTTCAAGTGCAAGAAATGCTCTCAGAGAACTATGGTCGTGTCTCAAATGGCACCCTATTCCCTTTGTAGTGCACTACTCATTGGTTGCACGTTTTGTCACAATATTGTTTTAAACTTTCTTTTGAAGACTGACTTTCGACTGAACATTCTACGCTATGCATTTTCATATGGTGTTGATGACGATTTCATCAAAAGTGCATTATAGTGGCTTGGAACATTTCTAAAAAAGATTGACTTTAGACGTGGTATAACATTAGCTAACTAGCTAAGATTTAGGCGAGAGTACCGGATTTTATCTAGCTAACGTATTGTGTGTAGATTGATAAGGAAAATGTTATATTTAATACATTTTAGAATAAGGCTGTAATGTAAATAAATGTCGAAAAAGTCAAGGGTTCTGAATACTTTCCGAATGCACAGTATAAGTATAACTGTAGAGCCTGTCATTGGTTTTACCTGGAACCAGAGGGCTCTTCATGAGAGGGTTACCCTACAGGGACAAATCAAATGGTTCTATGTGGCACCCAAAAGGGTTCCTAAATATGGACAAATAACAGAATATCTATTGTAGGGGTGTGCCGAGTTCTCTGACAAAAATAGTATCGTAACGGATTTGAGAATTTTCCAAATACAATTATGACATGAGTATTTTCTGTAATTATCCGTGATCTGGAAAAAGTAATTTTCAGCTGCCAGCACGCATCTCTATTTCACTCAAACAGTGTGAAGCGCTGTGTGCTTCAAACAAGTGTAGGCTAGTCCTTTTGTCTGTAAAGAAACTGGCGGAGTATCGGTTAAACCTGCTGCAGCAATTGGATTAGAACAATCCGCTCTCCGTCTGCTCTCATTTCCCCAGACAGACACACGCCAGAATCCATAGCTAATTGTTGTTCAATCTAGTTATTTTCTGTAGACTTTGCTGAGGGCATATAGTTGTTTCTGTCTGTCTACTTGCAGTTGTTTAGTAAGCCTACTTTGTCTGTCCATATAATTATTCCTTTGCTGACGACGTCTGTTATGTCGTGATCCAAGCCCATGCTTCTTGCTATTATTATTATTATTATTATTATTATTATTATTATTATTTGTTCTCGCCCAAGCATGTTTAGCAAGCGACAGATCATTCGAATTTTTTTTTACAAATGAAGATTTGGTTTATTTTGATTGTACAAATGTTGTGGCATAAGTGTCAGGAGATAAAAGTTGGCTTTAGAAGCTTCTGATTGGCTAATTGACATAATTTGAGTCAATTGGAGGTGTACCTGTGGATGTATTTCAAGGCCTACCTTCAAACTCTGTGCCTCTTTGCTTGACATCATGGGAAAATCCAAAGAAATCAGCCAAGACCTCAGAAAAAAATTGTAGACCTCCACAAGTCTGGTTCATCCTTGGGAGCAATTTCCAAATGCCTGAAGGTACCACGTTCATCTGTATAAACAATAGTACACAAGTATAAACACCATGGGACCACACAGCCATCATACCGCTCAGGAAGGAGATGCGTTCTGTCTCTTAGAGATGAACATACTTTCGTGCGAAAAGGGCAATCAATCCCAGAACAACAGCAAAGGACCTTTTGAAGATGCTGGAGGAAACAGGTACAAAAGTATCTATATCCACAGTAAAAAGAGTCCTATATCGACATAACCTGAAAGGCCGCTTAGCAAGGAAGAAGCCACTGCTCCAAAACCGTCATAAAAAAGCCAGACTACGGTTTGCAACTGCACATGGGGACAAAGATCGTACTTTTTGGATAAATGTCCTCTGGTCTGATGAAACAAAAATAGAACTGTTTGGCCATAATGACCACCGTTATGTTTGGAGGAAAAAGGGGGAGGCTTGCAAGCCGAAGAACACCATCCCAACCGTGAAGCACAGGGGTGGCAGCGGCATGTTGTGGGGGTACTTTGCTGCAGGAGGGACTGGTGCACTTAACAAAATAGATGGCATCATGAGGCAGGTAAATGATGTAGATATATTGAAGCAACATCTCAAGAAATCAGTCAGGAAGTTAAAGCTTGGTCGCAAATGAGTCTTCCAAATGGACAATGACCCCAAACATACATCCAAAGTTGTGGCAAAATGACTTAAGGACAACAAAGTCAAGGTATTGGAGTGGCCATCACAAAGACCTGACCTCAATCCTCGAGAAGTTTTGTGGGCATAACTGAAAAAGTGTACGCGAGCAAGGAGACCTACGAACCTGACTCTGTTACACCAGCTCTGTCAGGAGGAATGGGCCAAAATTCACCCAACTTATTGTGGGAAGCTTGTGGAAGGCTACCCAAAACGTTTGACCCAATTTAAATTGTTTAAGGCAATGCTATCAAATCCTAATTGAGTGTATGTAAACTTCTGACCCACTGGGAATGTGATGAAAGAATTAATAGCTGAAATAAATCATTCTCTACTACTATTCTAACATTTCACATTCTTAAAATAAAGTGGTGATCCTAACTGACCTAATACAGTGACTTTTGACAAGGATTACATGTCAGGAATTGTGAAAAACCGAGTTTAAATGTATTTGGCTAAGGTGTATGTAAACGTCCGACTTCAACTGTATATGGATTTGTTATGAATGAGTCTCACTTCAAACTATGTTTTACAGGACACTACATAAAGTGTCAATAAATAGCCTATAAATGTTTAGCCGATTAATGAAGGTTCCCATAGTCCACAAGTTACTGTAGGGTGTGAGAAGTTTTTAGATGGGTTGCTGTACCTGCAAGGCTTACATTTGTGTTTATCAGAGCCAAGATTATTTGTTGTAGTCCTACCTGATTCTACCTAGCCACCAGGTATTCCTCTTCTGTTTTCATACTGGACACCAGGGCTTGATTACAACTAGTTACAAAGGGTGTCAACATTTTGTGGATGATCTTTCAGCGAGGAAGAGGGCGAATGTGTCAAAGAACTGACTGGGTCCAGTACCGCACTGTATGGCTCGCTAGATTGTTGTGTGCGTGTCTGTGTACTGAGGAACACGTAACTTGGTTCCAGAATAAAGCCACTTTCAATATGTTGGGCGCTTTCACCAAGGTGTTGCCTGGTGTGACTAACATGACTTCTATTTAGAGCTTCTATTTCATCCTTTATAAAGCACATGTTTGTCATATGCGACATGGGAGTATGACACATTTAACATGGGTGATTGTCAAATGATGTCATAAAGTTATAGATGACTTGTGACACATTTATGTAGTGCTTATGAAGGCTATGTCTGTGTACTGAGGAACACGTAACTTGGTTCCAGAATAAAGCCACTTTCAATATGTTGGGCGCTTTCACCAAGGTGTTGCCTGGTGTGACTAACATGACTTCTATTTAGAGCTTCTATTTCATCCTTTATAAAGCACATGTTTGTCATATGCGACATAGGAGTATGACACATTTAACATGGGTGATTGTCAAATGATGTCATAAAGTTATAGATGACTTGTGACACATTTATGTAGTGCTTATGAAGGCTATATGAAGCGGGAACAGAATTGGTCGTTATGCTTTGATTCAATAATTATTTGTTTGGTAATCGACCAAAATAGTTAGCTACATAAAGCTATGTTTGCCTGTTCAGCACACTGCCTACAGTATATAGTATGGCATTATTTCCAACTGTGAACTGACCAACTTGAAGGCCTGAATGAATATCCAATGTGGTCAGTCAAGTAAACAATGGCTCATCTGCATTACATATTGGTAGACTACGGGCGAGGGATGGGAAACTCCAGTCCTCGGAGGCCAGAGTGGTGTCACACTTTTTCCCTAGCAAACACAGCTGATGAAAGTAATTGCATTCTAAACTGCAGATCGTGATTAGTTGATTATTGGAGTCAAGTGTTAGCTGGCTCAAAAGTGTGACACCAGTCAGGCCCCCGAGGACCCTGTTATAATATAATGGTTACATTAGCATGACACATGTTATACTGGTTACAGCAGAACACCACATCCTATGTAAAGGACACTGTTGTGACACGGACTTATTTGGTAGTAATGTCTTCCCCCTCAGAGCATTGATGGTGATTCACAACCCTGGAGAGCATTGAAGAAGAGGAAGCAGTTGAATTCATAATCAATGTTTATTTGACATATGCAGAGGATACAGTAGGGTGTACAGTATATGGGAAAATGACATTGAATTGTACCATGTACTATTGACAATTTTTTTTTCATGTTTTCCCACAGTGCCATCAACCCCCACAGACTCGGACTCGTCCCTCATGTCCCAAAACTAGCTAAAGGTTGTTATATCCAAAACTTTTAACATCCCACAGAGCACAATGAAATATATTATAAAACAAATTTAAGAATATGGCACCACAACAAACCTGCCAAGAGGGCCACCCACCAAAACTCACGGACCAGGCAAGGAGAGCATTGATCAGGGAGGCAACAAAGAGGACCCTGAAGGAGCTGCAAAGCTCCACAGCGGAGATTAGAGTATCTGTCCATAGGACCACTTTAAGTCATACACTCCACAGAGTTGGGCTTTACGGAAGTGTGGCCAGTGCTTAAAGAAAAATATAAGCAAACATGTTTGGTGTTCACCAAAAGGCATGTGGGAACTCCCCAAACATATGGAAGAAGATACTCTGGTCAGATGAGACTAAAATTGAGCTTTTTGGCAATCAAGAAAAACGCTATGTCTGGCACAAACCCGAACACATCCTCACATGCTGTGGGGATGTTTTTCCATCGGCAGGGACTGGGAAACTGGTCAGAATTGAAGGAATGATGGATGGCGTTAAATACAGGGAAATTCTTGAGGGAAACCTGTTTCAGTCTTCCAGAGATTTGAGACTGGGAGGGAGGTTTGCCTCCCAGCAGGACAATGATCCTAAGCATACTGCTAAAGCAACACTCTAGTAGTTTTAGGGGAAACATTTAAATGTCTTGGAATGGCCTAGTCAAAGCTCAAACCTCAATCCAATTGAGAATCTGTGGTATGACTTAAAGATTGCTGTACACCAGTGGAAGCCATCCAACTTGAAGGAGCTGGAGCAGTTTTGCCTTGAAGAATGGGCAAAAATCCCACTGGCTAGATGTGCCAAGCTTATAGAGACATACCCCAAGAGACTTGCAGCTGTAATTGCTGCAAAAGGTGGCTCTACATAGTATTGAATTTGGGGGAGGTGTGAATAGTTACGCATGCTCAAGTTCAGTTTTCTTGTCATATTTTTTGTTTGTTTCACATGAAAAATATTTAGCATCTTCAAAGTGGTATGCATATTGTGTCAATCAAATGATACAAACCCCCCCAAAAAATCTATTTTAATTCCAGGTTGTAAGGCAATAAAATAAGAAAAGATCCAAAATGAATACTTTCGCAAGCCACTATAATCATGATCTTCAGTTTAGGATGCAATTAGTTTTATCAGCTGGAGTTTCCCGTCCCTGGCCCATATTCTACCAATATGTCATGCAGATGAGCCATTGTTTACTTGACTGACCATGTTGGACAGTCATTCAGTCCTTCAAGTTGGGCAGTTCACAGTAGGAATCAATGCCATGCTATGTAGACACTGTGCTGAACAGGCAAACATAGTTTCATGTAGCTAACTATTTTGATCAATTACCAACCAAATAATCATTGAATCACAAAGCGTAACAAAAAAATTTTTTAACACTTTTTTCACTAGTTCATTGCATTCGCCATGGAGCCCGGTTTCATAATATTACCATCTGTCCGAACTGCTTGCTGTAGTTTTGAAGTAATCGCAAAAAAACAGGCCTTACTTTAGGGCATTTTTCACCCTGCCAGCTCATATTAGTTCTATTGATCACCATGGCACCAACTCGCCTTCCAACTGTTCTATTCCCAGCCCACTGTTGAACGTCACAATTCCTGCTTCGCTATTGTTGGCAATAAGACCTGCCCACAGCGAACTCATACTCTTACCTCAGGGAATTTATTAATAACAAGGTTACAGCTACTTGGTACACAAGCTCACTGTTAGCCTGGGCACACATTGTTGTGACCCACAGTGCTGGTTCATAGCTATCAAACATTAAATATTTTCTGGTCATGGTTAACCATATTGTTTTCAGAAAAATGTGTAAACATAAACAAAACGCATGTCCCTGTCCTCTTTTTCAAAATGTGGCCGATTTAAACAGCCAGAAGACATTTTTTAACTAAGAATTATTTTTTTTACGATTTGTTGTTTCTAAATGGCTGCTAGGTAATTTGATATGCGTCTAAATCTGTTAGTTTGTATGCATCAAATTGAGCGAATGCTGTGCAGGTTTACTGAGTTACGTAGTACCCACAGAAGGCCACAGGGAGGAGCAAGAGAGCTATAAACCCATACTGTTCTTTGCCTAAACCTACATATTACCTTTTTTTAGCCCCAACCCCTAACAATAGGTATAACCTATTTTAGCCTTAACCCTAAACCCTAATTCTTGGGTAGGGTAGCTTAGAACACTTTTAAAAACTATTTTTTATAATAATATTATGTTGGTAAATACCATTATAGTTCTAAGTAGCATTTTGATTGTTATTTTTTTAATCAAAACCTATGTAAGCATTTTTCAGTTTTGTTGTTAATAGTTATTTTATGATATTTATTATTGCAAGGTAGGAAACTTAATAAACAAGCCACATTTTATTTTTCAATTTTTCAAATATGGTTTGAACTGGGTGTGACCTAGTAACCTATATGTGAAAGTCCAGCAATTGGCTGCGATATGTGGGGCAGGTTTGAGACCAGGAATTAATAAGAAAAATACGCTATATTTCTCTGCTGCCTCACAAATGTCTTTATGTAAATTACTTTTAATTGCTAAATATTTCCAATAGATGGGAGCATAAGCCCACGAAGCATAAGTTATAGGCTATAGCAGAATATGATTTAAATAAAATAGCATGCAACCAAAGACTATATGTACCATGATTTTCTAAAATGGTCACTCATTACAGGTAGCTATAAATATCTTGTATTAGGCATGTGTTGCTTTTGGGAGAGCAAAAAAAATTGTGACTATATCAGATATATCGAACCTCTGCCAAATAATCACTAGTCAGATGCGCTAACCTCAACCCTAGTAGACATGCATTACAAAAAACCCTCTTAATATATATTATGAGTAAACAGCCTTGAATAGAAAAGACAAGAGTGCTTCTTCCAGCCGCCAATAAATGACATCACGCAACCCTCGTGGTAGCAAATTTACCTCAACATACCCTTGCTGCCGCTGAAGGCACAACATTTTTGGCGGGCTTGTTGAGTTGGCTACTTTTGCGAGAAGGCAGAGTGGGTCGATGCTGGTTGAAGAATTTGACAGTAAATGTCCTGGGAAAATATGTTGTTGTCGACCAGAGGTGACTGAATTAATGTTCAGGCTTATTGAAAATCGTTATAGTAATGAAATATATTTTCAAAACCTGAGCATAAAAACAGGTAATAATAAACATGAATCATCATTATATTACTTCATAGTAATCTGCTTTTTCAGTCCTTCCTCTTGCGTGTAGAAAGGGACAGAAAACTTTTCCTGTGAGGGGAGTGGTGTATCCAGGGAGAAAACTAATCTTCTGAAATTTCATTTGTGGTCTTATGCTGCTATATATTGGAATTATTTAGCAACTGCAGTAGTACTGAATAAAGTGTATATCCTTAGTAAAGTAGTAATTACTCAGAATCGCAAAATAACAAAGAATGAAACTCACCAACATCATACATTTAGTTAAATATATTTTTTTACTATTTATTTAGATGGGTGACATCTGCCAAAGTAACACCCTCTTAACATATATTTTTTTTTATATCTGCTAGCTCTCAAAAGAGCCTTTGCTTTGCTGAGCAGTTCGTTTTCAGGAGTGTGCTGCCTGCCATCAGAGGAGTAGATCTGTGAATAATGAAAAGTTAAGTTATTGCCATGCTTTCACATAGAGACGTAGTTTATGGTTACATTTTAGCAGACGCTCTTATCCAGAGCGACTAGGATAAGTACCTTGCTCAAGGGTACATCAAAATATTTTTTTTCCCACTTAGGCGGGTCGGGGATTCAAACCAACCACCATTCGGTTACTGCCCAACGCTCTCAACCGCTAGATTACAAAACACAAAATATTAAACCCCAAAAGGCAAATGGTAGTAGATAAATGGTAAGCTGGTTAAATAAAAGACTGCTCTTAGAACTTTCAGACTGACGGATCGGCCTTCTGGTCAGACTTCGGAGGCGCACACACCACCCACCGCTTCTGAGAATTTTACTCGCTAATGTCCAGTCTCTAGATAACAAGGTAGATGAAATTAGGTCAATGGTTGCTTTCCAGAGAGATATCAGGGATTGTAACATACTCTGTTTCACGGAAACATGGTTCTCCAGGGACATGCAGTCGGAGTCGGCATAGCCACCGGGATTCTTTGTGCGTTAAGCCGACAGGAATGAACATCTCTCTGGGAAGAAGGGCAGGGATGTATGTTTAATGATTAACAACTCATGGTTTAATTGTAATAACATACAGGAACTGAAGTCCTTTTGTTCACCCGACCTAGAATACCTCAATCTCCCAAGAGATTTCTCGTTGGTTATTGTCACAGCTGTGTATATCCCCCCTCAAGCCGATACCACGACAGACCTCAAGGAACTTCACTGGACTCTATGCAAACTGGAAACCATATATCCAAAGGCAGCATTTATTTTAGCTGGGGATTTTAACAAAGCAAATTTGAGAACAATAATACCTAAATTCTATCAGCATATTGATTGTCGTACCCGGGCTGGCAAAACACTGGATCACTGCTACTCTAACTTCAGCGATGCATACAAGGCCCGCCCCCCGTTCGGCAAATCTGACCGCAACTCCATTTTGCTCCTCCTTTCCTATAGGCAGACACTCAAACAGGATGTACCTGTGACAAGAACTATTCAACGCTGGTCTGACCAATCGGAATCCACGCTTTGTTTTGATCACGCGGACTGGGACATGTTCCGGGTAGCCTCCAGAATAATATAGATTTATACGCTGATTCGGTGAGTGAAATTATAAGAAAGTGCATAGGAGATGTTGTACCCACTGTGACTATTACAACCTACCCTAACCAGAAACCATGGATAGATGGCGGCATTCGCGCATTTAACCATGGAAGGATTATCTGGAATATGGCCGATAACAAACATTTCCTCTGCAAGACAATAAAACAAGCGAAATGTCAGTATAGGGACAAAGTGGGGTTGCAATTCGCTCAGACACGAGACGTATGTGGCAGGTTCTACAGACAATCACGGACTACAAAAATAAAAATTAGCCATGTCACGGACACCGACGTCTTGCTTCCAGACAAACTAAACACCTTCGTTGCCTGCTTTGAGGAAAATACAGTGCCACCCGCGTGGCCTGCTACCAAGGACTGTGGGCTCTCCTTCGGGGCCAAAGTGAGTAAGACATTTAAACATGTTAACCCTCGCAAGGCTGCCGGCCCAGACAGCATCCCTAGCCACGTCCTCAGAGCATGCGCAGACCAGCTGGCTGGTGTGTTTATGGACATATTCAATCTCTCCCTATCCCAGTCTGCTATCCCAACATGCTTCAAGATGGCCACCGTGGTTCCTGTACCCAAGAAGGGAAAGGGAACTGAACTGAATGACTATCGCACCGTAGCACTCACTTCTGTCATCATGAAGTGCTTTGAGAGGCTACTTAAGGATCATATCGCCTCCACCTTATCTGTCACCCTAGACCCGCTGGAATTTGCATACCGCCCCAATAGGTCCACAGTTGATGCAATCGCCATCACACTGCACAATCTCATCAGGACAAGAGGAATACCTATGTAAGAATGCTGTTTATTGACTACAGCTCAGGATTCAACAGAGGGTGGTGCAGTCTGCACAATGCATCACCGGGGGAAAAATACCTGCCCTCCAGGACACCTACAACACCCGATGTCACAGAAAGGCCAAAAAGATCATCAAGGACAACAACCACCCGAGCCACAGCCTGTTCACAATGCTACCATCCATAAGGAGAGGTCAGTACAGGTGCATCAAAGATGGAACCGAGAGACTGAAAAATAGCTTTTATCTTTTATCAGACTGCTAAACAGACTTCACTGACACAAAGAGGCTGCTGCCACATAGACTTGAAATCATTGGCCACTCTAACAAATGTTTTACTAGTCACTTTATTAATGCCACTTTAATAATTATGTTTACATATCTTGCATTACTCATCCCATATGTACAGTTGAAGTCGGACGTTTACATACACCTTAGCCAAATACATTTAAACTCAGTATTTCACAATTCCTGACATTTAATCCTAGTAAACATTCCCTGTCTTAGGTTAGTTAGGATCACCACTTTATTTTAAGAATGTTAAATGTCAGAATAATAGTAGAGAGAATTATTTATTTCAGCATTTATTTCTTTCATCACATTCCCAGTGGGTCAGAAGTTTACATACACTCAATTAGTATTTGGTAGCATTGCCTTTAAATTGTTTAACTTGGGTAAAACGTTCCACAAGCTTCCCACAATAAGTTGGGTGAATTGGCCCATTCCTCCTGACAGAGCTTGTGTAACTGAGTCAGGTTCGTAGGCCTCCTTGCTCACACACTCTTTTTCAGTTCTGCCAACAAATTTTCTATAGGATTGAGGTCAGATCTTTGTGATGGCCACTCCAATACCTTGACTTTGTTGTCCTTAAGCCATTTTGCCATTGTCCATTTGGAAGACCCATTTGCGACCAAGCTTCAATTTCCTGACTGATACTTTGAGATGTTGCTTCAATGTATCCACATCATTTTCCATCCTCATGATGCCATCTATTTTGTGAAGTGCACCAGTCCCTCCTGCAGCAAAGCACCCCCACAACATGATGCTGCCACCCCTGTGCTTCACGGTTGGGATAGTGTTCTTCGACTTGCAAGCCTCCCCCTTTTTCATCCAAACGTAACGATGGTCATTATGGCCAAACAGTTCTATTTTTGTTTCATCAGACCAGAGGACATTTCTCCAACAAGTACAATCTTTGTCCCCATGTGCAGTTGCAAACCGTAGTCTGTCTTTTTTATGGCGGTATTGGAGCAGTGTCTTTTTCCTTGCTGAGCGGCCTTTCAGGTTATGTCGATATAGGACTCGTTTTACTGTGGATGTAAATACTTTGGTACCTGTTCCCTCCAGCATCTTCAAAAGGTCCTTTGCTGTTGTTCTGGGATTGATTTGCACTTTTCTCACCAAAGTACGTTCATCTCTAGGAGACAGAACGCGTCTCCTTCCTGAGCGGTATGACGGCTGCATGGTCCCATGTTGTTTATACTTGCGTACTATTGTTTGTACAGATGAACGTGGTACCTTCAGGCATTTGGAAATTGCTCCCAAGGATGAACCAGACTTGTGGAGGTCTACAATTTTTTAAGGTATTGGCTGATTTATTTTTATTTTCCCATGTCAAGCAAAGAGGCACTGAGTTTGAAGGTAGGCCTTGAAATACATCCACAGGTACACCTCCAATTGACTCAAATGATGTCAATAAGCCTATTAGAAGCTTCTAAAGCGAAGACATAATTTTCTGGAATTTTCCAAGCTGTTTAAAGTCACAGTCAACTCAGTGTATGTAAACTTCTGTCCCACTGGAATTGTGATACAGTGAATTATAAATGAAATAATGTCTGTAAACAATTGTTGGAAAAATTACTTGTGTCATGCACAAAGTAGATGTCCTAACCGACTTGCCAAAACTATAGTTTGTTAAGAAGAAATTTGTGGAGTGGTTGAAAAACGAGTTTTACTTACTCTAACCTAAGTGTACATAAACTTCCGACTTCAACTGTATATCCTGTATTTTATACAATTTTTTTTCTTCCTGTCTACGCCGCTCAGTCATTGTTCGTCCATGTATTGATATGTACATATCCTTCTTCCATCCCTTTACTTAGATTTGTGCGTATTGGGTAGTTGTGGAATTGTTAGATTACTTGTTTATATTGCTGCACTGTCGGAACTAGAAGCACAAGCATTTCGCTACACTCGCAAAAACATCTGCTAACCATGTGTATGTGACCAATAAAATTTGATTTGACTGCCATTGTTTTAGGGAAATAGGGACATGTCTGTCTATTTTGCCAAATTTCTCAAAATGTATGTATTTTAATGCCTTGAAGTTCTACACCATTTTAATCACGATAACCTATTATTGCTAATGATGTAAGTTTGGGCAGTGCACAATGCTGTTACCAATTGATGGTGGTTAAAATGTCAACAACAACAAAAAATTACTCATGAACTCTGAGGTCGTCCCATTGTTTCCTATAGGGGAAATCTAGGTATGTGTGTATTTAGATTTTTTTTAAGTCGGACACCATTTTAAATGAGGAGAATCTCCTCTTTGTAATTATGTAAGTCTGGGCAGCAACCGCGGTTGTCACTAGACCAGAAATAGTCTGAAGTTTTCATTTTTTCCCTACTTCGTCATTATGCAGACATAAGCACAGTTGACACCATCGAGGTGCGGATGTTTACTTTCTACACAAGTCGTTTTTTTTCCAGTTTCGTCATAAGAACAGATTGTAGTTATAAAATAAAAAATGAATACATTGCTTGTGCCATTGAGGAGAAATTGAATTCTAAGCATCACTCCAGTCAGAAGAGGCTCTGCCAAGGTTCGTTTCAATTCATCTGCTATGGCCTTGCGCTAGCGTTCGTGCTCAGCCAACGTTCTTTTGCCTTTTGCCGTTTTTCAGCCTTGGGTGAATTTTGACTCGTTCTATTGTCCAGCCTAACCTTAGTTTCCCTTGAAATCCAACTTTCTCCACCAGTATTTCCCTGAGAAATACATGTTTGTGTGATGTTACTGGACTGAATTTTATAGCTAGATTGATGCATTTTATGGGGTGGTTTGGGGACGAAAATCAACAACCACACACACTACCATGTCAACAATCTGCATCTAGCTTTAGCCAGCTAACGTTATCCTGTTTAAATAAATGCAGTGGGCATCTTGTGGGGTTTGTGCAGTGTAGCTACATGATGTAGCTATCATTAGATTCCTTTGAGTACAAAACAAAAGCAAATACAGATGTTAGCTAGCTAAGTAGCTAGCTTGAACATTGAACACACTAAGTTTAAAAACACAACACTTACCTACCAGTCCATGAGAACGGTGGCATTTCACTCCATTTTCCACCTTTCAAAATTAATTCCAATGTTTATCCGGTTTATGGTTATGAGCAGTCTTTTTCGCACATTTTTTTCTCTTTTGGGGTCGAGTTGATTCAGATCCAAGAACCAAGAATGATTTTTTTTTCTGTCAACATTTTCTGAAAACATTGTCCCTGGTACCAGGACAGTTTATCTGAAAACAAATTAGCTAGCTTGTTTCTGGCGGCTGTAGCTTGCAAGTGACTTTCACTTCGTCTCAAGCGCCGGGGCCATGTTCCAGCAGGGTTTTTAGAGTAGGCGGGAAGACCATGCTCAGAAGGCCAGCCCAAGGCGGCTCAGGGCTCAACCCACTTGTTTTTGTTCAAAATGATAATGCAACACAAGATGTGGAGCAGCATAGAGTGTTACGTCATTTAAATTACCTTAGTTCAAGGTGGCTCAAGGTAAACAATATTTATACTAATGAATATCATTTCAAAGCACATGATTCAAACTGACTTATCAAGACCAAACAACCTTGCTATCAATACTGTCCTCATTCAGTTTCAAAGGAAAGCAGAACATCCAGGTGCTTACCCTCCAAAAGACTCTGCCTCCATCTCTGTAGACTCTACCTCTTGCAGGTGCTTATAGGCGGGGCCAGCAACCCTTGGTCCTCGAGAGATGGGCGGGGTCCTGAAGTGATGAGTGTCCTGGTGTCTTTGGGCTGGACTGAGGGACAGGGAGCTACTCCTGGAATGAGCCATGTAAAATAATACGCAAGACAGAAACAGAAAACATTGGTCAAAACATAGAAATTGGTCACAAATGGGTCAATGGTTATATACGCTTAAATGAGCACGTTGTAGTTTCTACTTCTCCGCAACAGTGTGTCCCTGATGACTTTTGGGGGGGAGGACAAGGGGGAAGGTCTTTACTAGTAAAAAAACAACAAAGAGAAACAGGAGACTATAAAGAAACACGTCACATGAATACATTGGGGATAATATACCAACATCTATTGCAAATGTAATCTTATTTGAAGATAAAAATATGAATTTCTCCCATCTGTTGTGAAGCCATCAGTGTTATTTTCATGTTAGCTGCTAACTCTGTTAACTTCATAGGGAGCGGCTCCCGAGGTGTCGGTTTTGGAGAGTCTGATATAGCTAGCGCCTCACCACTCCCTAAGTAGTTAACTTCTTAGGGAGCGGCAGCTGAGGTGTCGGTTTTGGAGAGTCTGGCGTGACCAAAGTAAAAGGCCTGCCACTCAGGCCCATAAACTAGGATATGCACATAATTTGTCATATTGGATAGGAAACACCCTGAAGTTTCTAAGAGTGTTAAAATAATGTATGTGAGTATAACAGAACTGATATAGAAGGCGAAAACCCGAGGAATTTCTGTCCTGGAAAAAGTGTTTTTGAACCCCTTCCTATTGAAAACAGCCATATCTGGGAGTAAGATTGCAGTACCTATTGCTTCCACTGGATGTCAACAGTCTCTAGACAGTGTTTGGTGATGTTAGGTTGCTCTGGATGGTAATAGAAGGATTCGAACTAGTCACCGGATGTAAACAGAAGAGGAGGCGCGTTCACGGGCTCGAGCGCGCTGTGGTTTTTTCCTTTCCTATCGTCCAGTTTATAATCCGGTTGAAATATTATAGTAAATATACATAAAAGTGTTCCTAAGGATACATTATCAATGATGTTTGATTGTTCTTGGACAAGTGTATAGGTATAGGTTGAACGCGTTCTCTTCACGGTTCAATGGGCGAGTGGACGCTGTATTTTATGAACATAACGCGCCAACCAAACAGAGATTTATGGACATAAANGGATGTAAACAGAAGAGGAGGCGCGTTCACGGGCTCGCGCGCGCTGTGGTTTTTTCCTTTCCTATCGTCCAGTTTATAATCCGGTTGAAATATTATAGTAAATATACATAAAAGTGTTCCTAAGGATACATTATCAATGATGTTTGATTGTTCTTGGACAAGTGTATAGGTATAGGTTGAACGCGTTCTCTTCACGGTTCAATGGGCGAGTGGACGCTGTATTTTATGAACATAACGCGCCAACCAAACAGAGATTTATGGACATAAACAATGACTTTTTCTAACAAAAGCAGCATGAATTGTCTTGCTTGGACACTTCGGACTATCCTCAGCAGAAGATCAAAGGTAAGCAATTTTATATTAGCGATTTAATGCGTTTTGTGAGACCCGCGTTGGTTATGGATTCATGCTAATGCATAAAATATGAGAGGGACTATCCTCAAACAATCAAATGTTGTGCTTTCACCGTAAGGCCGTGATATTGCCAAGAATCAGAGCTTTTGATGACTATGCAACACTTGTATATTGATGAATGTTTAATAATTCAACTTTTGGATTTTGAATTTGGCGCCTTACATTTCACCGGGTAGTGTCGGGAGTGGGGCGCTAGCGCACTGCTCCCTAAGTAGTTAAACTGTAAATCAAACGGGAATGTCCCGATTCCGACTGCTTTTAGAGATGCAGATAAGGGCTTTTGTGTCTGGTACCGGAGCCTAGATGCATATTAACACATTTACTAACAACTGCAATCATCATAAAAAAAATTACATTCCATGAAAGCGCTGTTTATATTGTGCCATATTGTACATTTTACATGGATGCATCCACTTCTGTAGACTGGAGCGGTCCATTTAAAACGAGGGACAGGAAGAACAAGAGAAGATGTTCTACTGTATGAGTACCTGAAGATTTTCCCTTTGGCGAGTGCTCTGTTGAGAATCGGTGGAGCAGCTGTGGGTGCGCCAGCTGACAGACTGCTGCACCCTTGAGGAGAGGAGGACCCATGAGATTTGTAGCACTGCAGTGAAAGACAAAAATACCTAATAAGGACATGAGTTGAGGAAAGTAGTAAGTATATATTAGGACCACATAGAGTTCAGTGTACATAATATAAACACACTGAATACACCTACAGTATGCACACAAGCCCACATACACACAAATATTCACACATACACAAGGCCCATTGCGGAGCCGTAGATAACACTCAATTATGCTCAAAGGGATATTCAATGTCTGCTTTTTTTACCCATCTACCAATAGGTTCCCTTCTTTGCGAGCCTTGGAAAACCTCCCTGGTCTTTGTGTTTGAAATTCACTGCACGACTGAGGGACCTCATAATCTCAATTTAATCAATAAAAAATTCAGTCTAACACAACAAAATGTGGAAAAAGTCATACTTACTATTCACACCCCTTGACTTTTTCCACATTTTGTTGTGTTACAGACTGAATCTAAAATAGATTAAATTGAGATTACACCTAATCACAATACCCCATAATGTCAGTGGAATTGTTTTTTTTTTTTGTTTTTTTTTACAAATGTATAACAAATGAAAAGCTGAAATGTCTTGAGTCAATAAGTATTCAACCCCTTTGTTATGGCAAGCCTAAATAAGTTCAGGAGTAGAGATTTGCTTAACAAGTTACATAATAAGTTGCATGGACTCACTCTGTTTGCAATAATATTGTTCAAAATGATTTTTGAATGACTACCTCGTCTCTGTACCCCACACATACAATTTTCTATAAGGTCCCTCAGTCGAGCAGTAAATTTCAAACACAAAGACCAGAGAGGGTTTCCAATGATCGCAAAGAAGGGCACCTATTGGTAGATGTGTAAAAAAAAAGCAGACATTGAATATCCCTTTGAATGTGGTGAAGTTATCTATTACACTTTGGATGGTGTATCAATACAGCCAGTCACTACAAAGACACAGGCGTCCTTCCTAACTCAGTTGCCGGAAGAGGAAGAAAACCGCTCAAGGATTTCACCATGAGGCGAATGGTGACTTTAAAACAGTTACAGAGTTTATTGGCTGTGAGAGGAGAAAGCTGGATCAATCAACAACATTGTATTTAATCCAAAAATCCAACCTAATTGAAAGAGTGAAAAGAAAGAACCCTGGACAGAACACAAATATTCCAAAACATGCACCCTGTTTGAAACAAGGCACTAAAGTAATACAGCAAAAAATGTGGCAAAGCAATAAACTTAAACTTTTTGTCCTGGATACAAAGTGTTAATAAATCAAGGGTATGTTCATGGCAAATCCAATTCAACACATTACAGAGTATTGCTCTCCATAATTTCCAGCATAGTGGTGGCTGCATCATGTTATGGGTTTGCTTGTAATCATTATGGACTGGTAAGTTTCAGGATAAAAAATACATGGAATGGAGTTAAGCACAGGCAAAATCCTACAGGAAATCTTGGTTCAGTCTGATTTCCACCAGACACTGGGAGATGAATTCACCTTGCAGCAGGTAACCTAAAACACAAGGCCAAATCTACACTGGAGTTACTTACCAAGAAGACATTGAATGTTCCTGAGTGGCCGAGCTACAGTTTTGATTTAAATCTACTTGAACATCTATGGTAAGACCTGAACATGGCTGTTAAGAAATTATCAACAACCAATTTGACAGAGCTAGAAGAATTTAGAAAATAATAATGGGCAAATGCTGCTCAATCCAGGTGTGGAAAGCTCTTAGAGACTTACCTAGAAAGACACACAGCTGTAATCGCTCCCAAAGGTGCTTCAACAAAGTATTGACAGATGGGTGAGAATGCTTATCTCATTTACATTTGTCTATATTTAATTTAATAAATAAAACATGTTTTCACTTTGTCATTATGGGGCATTGTGTGTAGATGGGTGAGAAAAAATACAATTTCATTTCAGCAACAAAATGTGGAACAAGTCAAGGGTATGAAAACTTTCTGAAGTCACTCAGCAGAAAAAGCAGCAATAGTCCTGAGTCACTCTAGGAGATGTTCCCCCATGATAAATGCCCCCCTCAGCCCAGGCAGAGTCCCTTTGATTAGACTTTACATTAAATAGTAAATTAAGAGTCGCCACTTTCTGACTACACTCCCTGGCATGGAACTCTCTTCCAATTTATATAGCGCAAGTGAACAGCAAACCTGGTTTCAAAAAACATATAAAGCAACACGTCTTTCCCATGTGGCCTACTTGTTGTGTGCATTTACCAACATGCATATTTAACTTCTTAGGGAGCGGCTGCATAGGTGACGGTTTTGGAGAGTCTGGCGTGCCCAAAGTAAAATGCCTGCCACTCAGGCCCAGAAAATAGGATATGCAGATAATTAGTACTATTGGATAGGAAACACTCTGAAGTTTCTAAGAGTGTTAAAATATTGTCTGTGAGTGTAACAGAACTGATATAGCAGGTGAAAACCCAAGGAATTTCTGTCCTGGAAAAAGTGTTTTTGACACATTGCCTCATTTTGAACCCCTCCCTATTGAAAACAGCCATATATGGGAGTAAGATTACAGTACCTATTGCTTCCACTGGATGTCAACAGTCTCTAGACAGTGTTTGGTGATGTTAGGTTGCTCTGGATGGTAATAGAAGAAGAATTTCAAACTAGTCACAGGAAGCGCGTTCACGGGCTCGAGCGCGCTGTGGTTTTTTCCTTTCCTATCGTCCAGTTTATAATCCGGTTGAAATATTATAGTAAATATACATAAAAGTGTTCCTAAGGATACATTATCAATTATGTTTGATTGTTCTTGGACAAGTTTATAGGTATAGGTTGAACGCGTTCTCTTCACGGTTCAATGGGCTGTATTTTATGAACATAACGCGCCAACCAAACAGAGATTTATGGATATAATAAATGACTTTTTCTAACAAAAGAACCATTGGATGTCTTCGTTGGACACTTGGGAAGCCCTCAGCAGAAGTTCTTCAAAAGGTAAGGGATTTGTTTTCGCTGTGAAATGTGTTTTGTGTGAACCGCGATGGTTTATGAATTTATGCTAATGGTAAAATATTGGAAGTAGTGAAGGAGCGCTGGGGCGCTAGCGCCCCATTCCCGGCACTACCCGGAAAAATTTAAGGCACCAAATTCAAAATCCAAAAGTATAATTATAAAACATTCATCAATATACAAGTGTTGCATAGTCTTCAAAAGCTTAGACTCTTGGCAATATCACAGCATTGTCAGATTTAAAAAAGGCTTTATGGCGAAAACACAACATTTGATTGTTTGAGGATAGCACCTCACATATTTTCAGTATTAGCATAAATCAGAACCAGCGCGGGTCTCACAAAACACATAAAAGGAGCTAATATAAATCGCTTACCTTTTATGATCTTCTGCTGAGGGCAATCCGAAGTGTCCAAGCAAGACAATACATGTTTCTTTTGTTAGAAAAAGTCATTGTTTATATCCATAAATCTCAGTTTGGTTGGAAAATCCCCCGTCCACTCGTCCCCATTCTACAAGACATATAGAGCGTTCAAATTATACCTATTAACTTTTTCCAAACATAGTTTATAATCAATCCTTAGCTACACTATTATGTATATTAACGATTATATTTCACACGGATAATATCTTGAACGATAGTAAAGTAAAAAACCGAGGTGCGTGTCTCTCGCGCCCCAGACAGAAATCACTTCGTCACTCCTCTGCTATAAACATCCTGTATGAGGCTATTACTCAAGACAAACTCTTCAAACATTGTCTAAAGACGGTTGACATCTAGTGGAAGCCATAGGTACTGCAACCTGGGTCCTAGAATCCACCATGCTCTATACCAGCCTATGGTAACAGAAGGCATGTAAAAAATAAAGAAATTTCCAGATGGATTTTGCTCGGGTTTTCGCCTGCCATATCAGTTCTGTTAAACTCACAGACATTTTTTTTAACAGTTTTAGAAACTTCAGAGTGTTTCCCATCCAATAGTACTAATTATATGATTATATGTATACAGTACTGTGCAGCCGTCTTCATCGACCTGGCCAAGATTTTCGACTCTGTCAATCACCGCATTCTGATCGACAGACTCAACAGCCTTGGTTTCTCAAATGACTGCCTCGCCTGGTTCACCAACTACTTCTCAGATAGAGTTCAGTGTTTTAAATCAGAGGGCCTGTTGTCCGGACCTCTGGCAGTCTCTATGGGGGAACCACAGGGTTCAATGGGGGTACCACGCCTTATCTCAGCTCACTGGTCACCATAACAACACACACCCATAGCACGCGGTCCAGCAGGTATATCTCACTGGTCATCCCCAAAGCCAACACCTACTTTGGCGGCCTTTCCTTCCAGTTCTCTGCTGCCAATGACTGGAACGAATTGCAAAAATCGCTGAAGTTGGAGACTTATATCTCCCTCACTAACTTTAAACATCAGCTACCTGAGCAGATTACCGAACGCTGCATCTGTACATAGCCCATCTGTAAATAGCCCATCCAACTACCTAGCTCATCCCCATACAGATTTATTTACTTTTTGATCTTTTGCACACCAGTATTTCTACTTGCACATCATCATCTGCAGATCTATCACTCCAGTGTTAATTTGCTGAATTGTAATTACTTCGCTACTATGGCCCATTTATTGCCTTACCTCCTTACTTCATTTGCGCACACTGTATATAGATTTTATAGTGTCTATAGTGTTATTGACTGTACTTTTGTTTATCCCATGTGTAACTCTGTGGTGTTGTTTTTTGTCGCACTGCTTTGCTTTATCTTGGCCAGGTCGCAGTTGTAAATGAGAACTTGTTCTCAACTGGCCAGCCTGGTTAAATAAAGGTGAAATATATATATATATTTTTTAAATATCTCCCTCTCTAACTAAGCAGCAGCTGTCTGAGCAGCTTACCAATCACTGTACCTGTACACAGCCAATCTGTAAATAGCACACCGACTACCTCATCCCCATATTATTACTTGCCCTCTTGCTCTTTTGCACCCCAGTATCTCTACTTGCACATCATCATCTGCACATCTATCACTCCAGTATTAATGCTAAATTGTAATTATTTTTTGCTTCTAGGGCCTATTTATTCTCTACCTCCCTACTCTTCTACATTTGCACACACTGTACATAGATTTTTCAATTTTTCTTTTCTTTTGTGTTATTGACTGTACGTTTGTTAATGTGTAACTGTGTTGTTGTTTTTGTCGCACTGCTTTGCTTTATCTTGGCCAGGTCGCAGTTGTAAATGAGAACTTGTTCTCAACTAGCCTACCTGGTTAACTTCTTAGGGCTAGGGGGCAGTATTTTGAAGTTTGGATGAAAAACGTGCCCAAAGTAAACTGCTGGTTACTCAAGCCCAGAGGTTAGGATATGCATATAATTAGTAGCTTTGGATAGAAAACACTCTGAAGTTTCTAAAACTGTTAAAATAATGTCTGTGAGTATAACAGAACTGATATGGCAGGCAAAAACCTGAGCAAAATCCATCCGGGATGTCTGAATCAGTCATGTCACACTGTTTTCAATAGGCCAGCTATTCAAAGCCTCGTAGTTTAACCCCCAGATTGCCGTTCCTATGGCTTCCACTAGATGTCAACAGTATTTAGAAAAAGGTTTCAAGCTTCAATCATGAAAATCAAGGGAGTAAGACCACTTGTTCCTGAGTTCACGTCAAGTGTCCTGTTTTGGATTTTGCGCGTAACAGGGAATGCGCACTCAGTTCTTTTTCTCTTCTATTCAGCAGGTTATATTCCGTCAGAAATATTATAGTTTATATTCATTTTAGGGTATCTGAGTATTGATTACAAATGCTGTTTGACTTTTTTCGACAAACTTTACGGGTACTTTTGGGATATCGTTTGTCTGCATGGTTGAACGCCTTTGGGCAGATGGATTACTGAACAAAATGCGCCAACCAAACGGAGCTATATGGATATAAAGAGGAACTTTATCGAACAAAAGGATATTTTATTGTGTAACCTGGACGCTTTGATATGCCATCAGTGGAAGATCATCAAAGGTAAGCGATTTATTTTATGCTATTTTTGAGTTTTGTGACAGCTCTGCTGGTTACGTTATTATGCTAATTGAATTTTTGAGCGAGGTGCTGTCCTCAGACAATCAAATGTTCTGCTTTCGCCGTAAAGCCTTTTTGAAATCTGACAATGCTCTTAGGTTAAAACTAGACAGGGAGCGGTGGGTCGCTACCCACTCCCGACACCACCAGGAAAAATGTAAAGCGCCAAATTCAAAATCCCAAAGTTGAATTATTAAACATGCACCAATATACAAGTGTTTCATACTCATCAAAAGCTCTGTTTCTTGGCAATATCACAGCGTTGTCAGATTTCAAAAAGGCTTTACGGCGAAAGCTCTACATTTGATTGTTTGAGGGCAGCGCCTCACATACTTTCTCATAGCCATGAATTCATTAGCCAGCGTGGCACACACATAACACATTTCACAGCGAAAACAAATCAATTACCTGTTGAAGAACTTCTGCTGAGGTCATCCTAAGTGTCCAACGAAGACAATCCATGGTTCTTTTGNGTTTTGGAGAGCCTGGCGTGCCCAAAGTAAAATGCCTCCCATTCAGGCCCAGAAAATAGGATATGCACATATTTAGTACCATTGGATAGGAAACACTCTGAATTTTCTAAAAGTGTTAACACTTTGTGAGTATAGCAGAACGGATATGGCAGGCGAAAACCCGAGGAATTTCTGGAAAAAGTGGTTTTGACACATTGCCTCATTTTGAACCCCTCCCTTATGAAAATGCCCATATAAGGGCATATGAATGCAGTACCTATTGCTTCCTCTGGATGTCAACAGTCTCGAGAAAGTGTTCTGATTCTTTTTAGATGCTTTTAGAGCAGAGAAGAAGACGAATAAGGAAGTGTCCACGCAGATGTCAATAGAAGTAAATGCGCGCTCCCGGCTGGCGCGTTCTTTGTTTTTTTCCTTTCTTATCGCCCAGTTTATATTCCCGTTGAAATATTATACTATTTATACATAAAAGTGTTCCTAAGGATACATTTAAAATTATGTTTGATTGTTCTTGGACAAGTTCATAGGTATAAGTTGAACGAGTTCTCTTCACGTTTCAATGGACGATTGGAGGCTCTATTTTCTCATTATAACGCGCCAACCAAACTGAGATTTATGGATAAAATATATTACTTTTTCTAACAAAAGAACCATCGATTGTCTTCGTTGGACACTTGGGAAGCCCTCAGCAGAAGTCTTCAAAAGGTAATTGATTTGTTTTCGCTGTGAAATGTGTTTTCTGTGAACCGTGAAGGCTTATGAATTCATGCTAATAGAAAAATATGTGGGGTGCTATCCTCAAACAATCAAATGTGGTGCTTTCGCCGTAAAGCCTTTTTGAAATCTGACAACGTGATATTGCCAAGAAGCAGAGCTTTTGATGACTATGAAACACTTGTATATTGGTGCATGTTTAATAATTAAACTTTTGGATTTTGAATTTGGCGCCTTGCATTTCACCTGGTAGTCGGGAGTGGGGCGCTAGCGCCCCAGTGCACCTTGCTGCTCCTTAAGAAGTTAAATGGATTTTTTTTGCAGCAATTACAGCTGCAAGTCTCTTGGAGTATGTCTCTATAGGCTTTACACATCTAGCCGGTGAGATTTTTCCGGTGAGATCTTCAAGGCAAAACTTCTCCAGGTCCTTCAAGTTGGATCGGTTCCACTGGTGTACAGCAATCTTTAAGTCATGTCATTGTCCTGCTGGTAGGTGAACCTCCATCCCAGTCTCATATCTCTGGAAGACTGAAACAGGTTTCCCTCAAGAATTTCCCTGTATTTAGCGCCATCCATCATTCCTTCAATTCTGATACGTTTCCCAGTCCCTTCTGATGAAAAACATCCCCACAGCATGATGCTGCCACCACCATGCTTCACTGTGGGGATGTTGTTCTCGGGGTGATGAGAGGTGTTGGGTTTGCGCCAGACATAGCGTTTTCCTTGATGGCAAAAAGCAACATTTTTGTCTCATCTGACCAGAGTACCTTCCTCCATATGTTTGGGAAGTCTCCCACATGCCTTTTGGCGAACACCAAACATCTTTGCTTATTTTTCTCTTTAAGCAATGGCTTTTTCCTGGCCACTCTTCTGTAAAGCCCAGCTCTCTGGAATGTACGGCTTATGGACAGATACACCAATCTCCGCTGTGGAGCTTTGCAACTCCTTCAGGGTTATCTTGGGTCTCTTTGTTGCCTCTGTGATTAACTTCTTAAGGAGCAGCAAGGTGCGCTGGGGCGCTAGCGCCCCACTCCCGACACTACCAGGTGAAATGCAAGGCGCCAAATTCAAAATCCAAAAGTTGCATTTTTAATGCCCTCCTTGCCTGGTCTGTGAGTTTTGGTGGGCGGCCATCTCTTGGCAGGTTTGTTGTGGTGCCATATTCTTTCAATATTTTTATAATGGATTTAAACTGTGCTCTGTGGGATGTTCAAAGTTTCAGATATTTTTTTATAACCCAACCCTGATCTGTACTTCTCCACAACTTTGTCCCTGACCTGGTTGGAGAGCTCCTTGGTCTTCATGGTGCCGCTTGCTTGGTGGTACCCCTTGCTTAGTGGTGTTGCAGACTCTGGGAACTTTCAGAACAGGTGTATATATATATATATATATATATACTGAGATCATGTGACAGATCATATGACACTTAGATTGTACACAGGTGGACTTAGTTTAACTAATTATGTGACTTCTGGTAGTAATTGGTTGCACTAGATCTTATTTAGGGGCTTCATAGCAAAGGGGGTGAATATATATGCCCGCACCACTTTTCAGTATTTCTTCACACAACTACTGACTCCAACCACAAAACTACTGACCACTAAACTTCTGACCACTCAATATCTGATTACAACTGCTGACCACAACCAAATAAGTTCACCCCTGCAACCAAACAACTACCGACAACAACCACACAACTTCCGACCACCACCATACAACTACAGACTGCAAATACAAAACTACTGACCACAAAACTACTGACCACTCAACAGCTGACCACAACTGCTATCCACAACCACCACAACCATACAAATACCGACCACAACATCACAACTGTTTACCACATCTAGTAACCACAACCACACAAGTACTGACAACAAGCATACAACTTCTGACAACACAACAATAGACAACTCATCTACAGGCTACAACAACTGGCCACAACCTCACACCTGCTGTCCACATCTAGTGACCACAACTACAAAAATACTGACCATAAGCAAAACAAAATCTACAGACCACTCATCCACTGACCACAACTTATGATCACATCTCGTGACAACAACCACACAACTACTGACCACAACCACACAACTTCTATCCACAACCACACAACTACTGAAAACAACCTACGAATTTATGACCACACAACTAATGACCACTCAACTGCTGACTACAATAACTGACAACAACCACACTTCTTACCAGAACCACAAAACTAATGACCACAACCATAAAACTTCTGACCATCATCACACAACTACTCACCACAACCACACAACTACTGACCACTCAACTGCTGAACACAACCGCTGACCACAACCACACAACTTCTGACCACAACCACACAACTTCTGACCACACAACTACTGACCACTCAACTGCTGACCACAACCACACAACGTCTGACTACAACCACACCACTGCATACCGCAATTTGTGACCACAACTACTGAACACAAGCAGAAACTTCTGACCACAACCACACACATTCTGACAAGACAACTGCTGACCACTCATCTACTGAACATATCAACTTACCAAAACCACACAACTTCTGACCATCACCAAACACATTCTGACTACAGCTCCACAACTGCTGACCACACAACTAATAACCACTCAGCTACTGGCCACAACAACTGACCACACCCACACAACTTCTGACCACAAACACACAACCGCTGACCACATCTAGTGACCACAACCACATAACTACTGACCACAACCACACAACTGCTGATCACAACTATAGACCACAACCACACAACGTCTGACCACAACCACAAATCTGCTTACCACAATTAGTGACCAAACTACACAACATCTGACCACAACCACACAACTTCTAACCACAACCACACAACTACTGATGAAAATTACACAACTTCTAACCACACAACTACTGATCACTCATCTACTGAGCACAATAACTGACCACAACCACACAACCTCTGACCACATCTACAAAACGGCTGACCACATCTAGTGACAACAACCACACAACTACTGACCACAACCACACAACTTCTGAACACAACTTCTGACCAAACAACTACTGACCACTCGTCTACGGAACACAACAACTTAACACAACCACACAACTTCTCAGCACAACCACACAACTACTGACCACTCACCTGCTGACCACAACTACAATTTCAACTTCAATGGGGTAACGTCATAGTTGGAACGTCCCAATGATCCAGGCTAGCTAGTACCCTGATCGCAGGAGTGAAAGGAAGGGAATTGTTTTTATTGTTTAAAAAAGTACCTGACGTGTCCTGTAAACTCTGGAAATTAAGAATGAAGCCTAAATCACTCCACAGAGGAACTTTGGAGCTCTGTCAGAGTGACCTGCTCGTCCGATTGCTCAGTTTGGCCAGGCGGCCAGCTCGAGGAAGAGGTGGTTGGTGGTTCCAAACTTCTTCCATTTAAGAATGATGGAGGCCACTGTGTTCTTGGGGAACTTCAATGCTGCGAAAATGTGTTATTACCCTTCCCAAGATCTGTGCCTCAACACAATCCTGTCTTCAACCTCATGGCTTGGTTTTTGCTTTGATATGCACTCTCAATTGTGGGACCTTATATAGACAGGTGTCTGCCTTTCCAAATCATGTCCAATCAATTGAATTTACCACAGGTGGACTCCAATCAAATTATAGAAACATCTCATGGATGAATAATGGAAACAGGATGCACCTGAGCTCAATTTCAAGTCTCATTGCGAAGGTTCTGAATAAGGTATTTCTGTTTTTTATTTATTAATACATTTGCAAAAAATAAAAATAAACGGTTTTTACTTCGTTATTATGGGGTATAGTGTGTAGATTGTAGAAAATAATTTAATCAATTTTAAAATAAGGTTGTAATGTAACAAAAAGTGGAAAATGTCAAGAGGTCTGAATACTTTCCGAATGGACTGTATTCGCCTTATGTAGCTCCGCCCACTTGACATAGTTCCATTCCAATGCAATTGTGTTTGTTTCCGTTTTACAACTTCTGTCAACGCTAGCGAATTACCTCGAGGTGGTGGCTAGCTAATAACAAAAAATGTGCATCATTAAAACATCTTAACAAATAAACAAAAAGAAACATGGTTTACATTTGGCAACAAACACAAATGGCTTCACCAGGAGGAGGGAAAAGGATTGGTATTTTTTAAGGCCGATGTTCAGTCCAGCCAATCAAGCAGCTCTTACCACTCTGCTTGGGTACATAAGCGATTGCAGCATACAAGCAGCTTACATGTGTTGTGGTGACAGTTATTATAATCCATAGGCTAACGTTATGATGGAGTTCTTAGATGATATGATCAATCTCTGTTTACTGGGTCTTGTAATTTAATGTTTATAGCCTATTTTCTTCATTCCTTTCATAGATTAAAGTGCGCAATACTGCCTTATCTAGACACAGAATGATAAAATAGTCAGGCTTAACATTTACATTTTTTTATTTTACCTTTATTTAACTAGGCAAGTCAGTTCTTATTTACAATGACTGCCTACCCCAGCCGACAGAGTGCTTCGTTCCTCAGCAGGGTTTTGTAGAGAGGTGCTGCTGGGCACTGTGTCCCTGCCTCACAGGTAGTGGGCTTTACATGATCACCTGAGCTGTAGTTGTGATCACTTACAGATGGATCTTCCCATTGGGTTTGGGCATCCTTCTCTGAAGGCATATACATTCCTTCTATCTGTGTTGGCCTATGCCCATTTTCAATTTGGTGAACACTTGAGCCTGTTGTGTCACCTGTTAAGAAATCAGTATGGACAGAACCGTATACATAGAATGGGAATTTTTTATTGAGTTGTAGAGGAAACAAATTGTGCTATTATGAGACTGTGCTTAGATACAAGATCAAGAGGAAGACACACAATGAGAGCAGACAAACTGCTCAAGCGTTTGGCTTACTTGTCACTGATGACTGCCTGACCAATGCCCAACGCTTCTTCATGAGTGGAGCATTGTAGCCAAGCCATTTTTCTGGGTAAGGATGCTTCACTGTAGAATTCTTGTCAAATAAGTGGTAGGAGCACACAAAGGGACGTTTTGGTGGTTTCTTTAGCTTAAACGCTTTGAACCAGAGCCGCAAAGACTATCTCTTTGGGAGGTGGATGCAGGTCGTACTGGGCTCCACAAGTACATTCAGATTGACGTCGTAGAGGTTGGTGTTCAAAATATTTTTGTTGTAAAAACTGCGTCCTCTTCATCCAATTATTGTGACAGCCTCGTACTGAACATAATACTTGAAGATTTTAGGATTTTGTGCGGTTCTGTCAGTGTAAAACTATCAAGCTGTCAAGTAAAAATACCACATTTGCCGCTTTCGCCTCCATCATGCGCTAGCGTTGCGCGAATGTTGCCGGAAATAGAAACACAATTGCAACTAACTCGCCGCGATCACTGTGACGTTCCAGACCGTTCGGACGCTACAAACGTTTTCGTGAGAAGACGATTTTTGGGATGTGTTCTAGTCTGACAAACAGCGCTTTAGCTCTGCCACTTTCCAGATGCGGAAGGCCAACATAGGCAGATGTGGTGGATTGAGACGTAGCCCACACAAAAAAACTGATATCTCTACTTCCATTACTTTTTTAAACCTGTACCAGTTTATCTTCAGACGAGTCCCATGATACTTGTGGAGGTCATAGAACAAAACAAAGAACACCATCGAGAGAGTCTCCCCTTTCCATAGTGGGGGTCATATTAGTTTGTAGCCCAAAATAGACAGAAGTTAGTACATCGGAGGTACTGACTTCAGACGAGTCCCGTGGGGCTTGTGGGTGTCGTAGAGCAAAACAGAGAACATCATCCGAGAGATTCTCTCCTTTCCATAGTGGGGTCATATTCGTTTGTCGCTCAAATGGACAGAAATTGGCACATCAGTGGTACAGACTTCAGAACAGTGCTGTGGCGATTGAGGGAGTCATGGAGCAAAATGGAGAACACCATTGTGAGTCTCCATTTTCCATAGTGGGGTAATATGTGGTCCACCACCTGGATTCAGTCCTTTGTAACAACATTTGAAATTGGGTTTTTTACATTAGATAAATGTATATCATACACTGCAGTTTAGGAACAATGAGAAAGTAATTCTGCTTTGAAAGTTGATAATCTTGCAACGTGAATGAATGTTTTGGTACACTTACTGGAGGGCTCTTCTTTGTCTACACCCATTCTGTCATGCCTGCTCCCGCTCTCCCTCGCTGGCGCTCGAAGGCTCCAGGCTGCCTGCCATTACGCACACCTGTCTCCATCATTACGCGCAGCTGCGCAATATTGGACTCACCTGGACTCCATTACTTTGTTGATTACTCCTCTATATCTATCTGCTCCTCACTTTGTTCTCGGTGTCAGCATTGATGTTGTTATTTTTTCCCTGTCCAGACACTGTTCCTGTTCTGTTTCATGTCCGTGTTTCACCTGTACCTGCTTCTCGTCTCCAGCGTCGATCCTCAAAGAACGCTGACATCACTAAAGGAAGCATCAGGGAGTTGTTGTTTTTTGTTTTGGTTTGGTGACGTCGGGTCCGGGTGCCGTCGCCGATGGAACCGGTGGTGCCTCAGCGGGTTCGCCGGGCTCCCACGCCTCAGCAGGCTCGCCGGGCTCCCACGCCTCAGAGGGCGCCAGGTTGCCTTATATTACGCACATCTGTCTCCATCATTACGCGCAGCTGCGCAATATTGGACTCCATTACTTTGTTGATTACCCCCTCTATATCTGTCTGCTCCTCACTTTGTTCCGGGTGTCAGCATTGATGTCGTTATTTTTCCCCTGTCCAGACGCTGTTCCTGTTCTGTTTCATGTCTGTGTTTCATTAAATGTTCACTCCCTGTACCTGCTTCTCGCCTCCAGCGTCGATTCTTACACATTCAGCATCGGTCACATCCTCTTAAGCCTTAGCCCCACCCATCTCTTTAAGGATTCACAGTAGTTAACAACCAAAGATTTCAAGACTAAAAGTGGTGGAAGAATTAACAAAGTAAGTAGTAGTAAAAATAGACATTATCTAGTCCTTGGCCTTTATCCTAATTCTTCACATTATCTCCGGTAAACACACATTATATCAAATAAAATGTATGTTTATTTGTCACATGCACAGGATACAGAAGGTGTAAACGGTACAGTGAAATGGTTGCTTGCATTATGGAGTCTTTTGTTTAGATATGTAATTAGCTTGTCACGACTTCAGCCGAAGTTGGTCCCTCTCCTTGCTCGGGTGGCTTTCGGCAGTCGAAGTCACCGGTCTTCTAGCTACCGCCGATCTACTTTTCATTTTCTATGTTTTTTTGTCTTCATTATACACACCTGGTTTCTATCCCATAATTACATGTTCCTTATTTAACCCTCTGTTCCCCTCATGTTTTTATGTGTGATTGTTTGTGTTTCATTTGGTTCCGTGTTTTCGAGAGGTTGGTTTTTTCCCCCACTCATGTGTATTGGAAATACTGAGTAAAGCATTTGAAAACTGATATTCGTTGTCCTGCGCCTGACTCTGCCATCACGGAGAACTTTGACATAGCTAGCTAAACAATGAACCCTAATCCCAACTCTAATGCAGCTTTCAAAACAACTGGGAATAAAACATTTTTTAACTCATACTGGGAAGAAACGGTTTGAACGGTCATCCAACTCGCAATTCGACTCGGGAACTCAGGCCTCCTACAAAGATCATATACATAACGTTAGCTAGCGAGCTAGTTAGCGAACAGTACACTTTAACTTGCAATGAAAATGACTTTCTGACTAAATTAGAACATACAATATCTGAAAATGTAGCTAGACTCTTATCCGTGCATAGATGAAAGATTCTCCCTCTGTCATGGATGCCATGGCTGCCCTTAGTTTAAATATGTAATCCTGAGACAGGTACTTTATACAACATCCTTCTTTCCTTGTAGAAAGAGGAGGAAAGGAAGCGCTACTAAGGTATACAATATTAAATGTTGGTAGACAGAATGTGCTCTTTGGTAAACTGGGTGAATTGGTAATCAAAAAAGAAAGAAGGACCAAGGCACTTCATATAATTAATTAAAAAGCCTTTATTAGTATGGCATGATCAATAGAAAAAGTTTTTTTTTTTAACTACGCTTTTCGGCTGCATGGCCGTACTCCCTGATTTTCGAGATGTGTCCTGGTCGCTGTAGCTCTGCCACTTTCCACCGCAGATGCGAAAGGCGACATATGTATGTGGTCGATTGAGATACAGCCCATACAAAAAAACTGCTATCTCTAGCGATAACATACAGATTTTGATTGGGGCTATAAATAAATAACATGCATATCCCACAATTTTACTTCAAGTAAAATTACTATCTAGTTGTTGTTTGTGTTTTTATTGACATATATAAGGTTGTAGTAGGTGAGATGGGAAGATGTAAGAGAGCACAGAAAGTTGTGGGACCGGGGATCGAATCCCTGCCTCAGGGGATGCGATGCAATTTGATATACTGGGGCACCAGCACTACCACCAGACCAGTCCATGGCACAGCATCCATTTGACATTTTAACAATCTTACATATACTGTATATGTCAAAGTAGCATACCATATAAGAAACTAGATGGTAATTCTCCGTTTAGAAAAATTGTGGGACTTGCTTTAGCTCTTTCATACTATTTTTGTGGTAGTGGAAGGAGTGTTCTGATTTGAGATTTGAAAAGCAGTGATTTCATAGTTTTTGTCGAACTTGTTGGGAAAGTGGTAAAAATGTCAGTTGATGTGGCTACTAAAACAGCTGTTTCGTTTGATTGGTTGAAGATATTTCTGTTCTGATTTTAGATTTGAAAAGCAGAGAAGTAATTCAAGATGTCATAACCTCTGTCAGGGATCATCAACTGGATTCATTTCAAACATTGCTTACATGTCTCTCTATTATGTGTGGGAATACTTGGGAACAGATTTAATACATTAAAATCACTTGGAGCTGATTTCCTATATTTTTACATGTCCAACAATGAAAAGGCACACCAAAACATTATTTTTTTTCCTCCGAAAACTTGGTAAAATAAAACCACTCATGGGCCCAAAGTTTTTGTCAAAATAGCTGATTTGTGTCAAAAGTAATGTCAGACATTATTTACAGTGAATAGAATGTTGGAAGTCATGATGTCACAATGGGACCTTCAGAATTATTTCATTTGTCCACTTTTAATCCCATTAGTGGATGAGGACAAAAAGTTGAATAGTTTAAAAGGTATAAATGCTATCAAAACGTTTTATACAAGTACCCTGGTCCTGACCGGTCTGCATGTTATGAATGACATTTCTAGCTTTAACGGTGTAAGAGGAGTAGTGTTCCAAATAATAATACAACATTTTTACAAGATTTAAAGTGTGAACTTTTGCTTTCTCAAATCCTATTAATAATTGAATAAAATACTGGTTCCTTATCTCACCTTTTGAAGCTGCCAGCCGCACTGAGGCCTGGGGCTGGATTTAGACATTAACCCAGAGGCATTGATACTGCACACCCTCAGGTTCCGGCTCTCCAAGAAGTGTGCCCAGAGCCTTTCCCTGTGTCTCCTGCAGAGGGCAAGAGAAGTCATACTGAGTTTAATACAAAGCCCCACCTTCAGATTTCATGATCCTCAGATCATACTGTAAAGTACGTTGCTATGGGTCAGAGCTTTGTGTGCCTGGATCTTGTACACTGATCCACTGTATTTGTCCTGCTTGTGGAGTAGACATCACCCTCATCCACTTATGATGGAGTTTGTCAGCTCTATATGCTTAGAAGAAAATGTTATAACATTGGGTATATAACAAAAGGATTAATGCGTTCAACTTGTTATGAGCATGCATATATTATAAGACTTATAATGTTCAAACTCATTCCGTAGAGGACCTAAGGTCTATTTTCACCTTTAAATTAAGCCCGAGACCACCAGGTGTGGAAAGTTCCATACTAATTAGTGACCTTAATTCATCAATCAAGGACAAGGGAGGAGTGAAAACCCACAGACACTTGGCCCTCTGTGGAAGCTATTTGACATCTGTGGTCTAAGGGGAACTTCACTCTACACCAATAGGATGATACTATACAGTGAGGGAAAAAAGTTTTTGATCCCCTGCTGATTTTGTACGTTTGCCCACTGACAAAGAAATGATCAGTATATAATTTTAATGGTAGGTTTATTTGAACAGTGAGAGACAAAATAACAACAAAAAAATCCAGAAAAACGCAAGTGAAAAATGTTATAAATTGATTAGCATTTTAATGAGGGAAATAAGTATTTGACCCCCTCAATCAGAAAGATTTCTGGCTCCCAGGTGTCTTTTATACAGATAACGAGCTGAGATTAGCAGCACACTCTTAAAGGGAGTGCTCCTAATCTCAGTTTGTTACCTGTATAAAAGACACCTGTCCACAGAAGCAATCAATCAGATTCCAAACTCTCCACCATGGCCAAGAACAAAGAGCTCTCCAAGGATGTCAGGGACAACATTGTAGACCTACACAAGGCTGGAATGGGCTACAAGACCATAGCCAAGCAGCTTGGTGAAAAGGTGACAACAGTTGGTGCAATTATTCGCAAATGGAAGAAACACAGAAGATCTGTCAATCTCCCTCGGCCTGGGGCTCCAAGCAAGATCTCACCTCGTGGAGTAGCAATGATCATGAGAACGGTGAGGAATAAGCCCAGAACTACACGGGAGGATCTTGTCAATGATCTCAAGGCAGCTGGGACCATAGTCACCAAGAAAACAATTGGTAACACACTACGCCGCGAAGGACTGAAATCCTGCAGCGCCCGCAAGGTCCCCCTGCTCAAGAAAGAACATATAGATGCCCATCTGAAGTTTGCCAATGAACATCTGAATGATTCAGAGGACAACTGGGTGAAAGTGTTGTGGTCAGATGAGACCAAAATGGAACTCTTTGGCATCAACTCAACTCGCCGTGTTTGGAGGAGGAGGATACGACGGATACTGGGGTTCTTGTGGTAGGGGTGGCAGTTTGTACCTCCACCTTTGTAATACGAAACCCCCACAAAAAGACGTAAGGGGACAGGACAACTTCACTGCATCAAAGGGACGATGGACGGGGCCATGTACCGTCAAATCTTGGGTGAGAACCTCCTTCCCTCAGCCAGGGCATTGAAAATGGGTCGTGGATGGGTATTCCTGCATGACAATGACCCAAAACACACGACCAAGGCAACAAAGGAGTGGCTCAAGAAGAAGCACATTAAGGTCCTGGAGTGGCCTAGCCAGTCTCCAGACCTTAATCCCATAGAAAATCTGTGGAGGGAGCTGAAGGTTCGAGTTGCCAAACGTCAGCCTCGAAACCTTAATGACTTGGAGAAGATCTGCAAAGAGGAGTGGGCCGCCCTATGGGACTCCCAATCACGGCCAGTTGTGATACAGCCTGGAATCAAACAGGGTCTGTAGTGACAGCACTAGCACTGAGATGCAGTGCCTTAGACCGCTGCGCCACTCGGGAGCCCCCCAATCACTGAGACGCACGGTCAAAAGACACTCGATCAAATGAGGAAAATATAGGTAGCCTAAATATCATTATAAGCTCCAAGTGGCCTTCATAAATAGTGCAACTCAGCACAAAAACAATAATGCCATTATAATGAATATAAGTGTTGAAACAATTTCGTAACTTTCATTTGCTTGACACACTTTGACATACACTATATGGTCAAAAATATGTAGACACCTGCTCGTCGAACATCTCATTCCTAAATCATGGTCATTAATATGGAGTTGGTCCCCCCTTTGCTGCTATACCAGCCTCCACGCTTCTGGGAAGTCTTTCCACTAGGTGTTGGAACATTGCTGTGGGGACATAATTCCTTTCAGCCACAAGAGTGTTAGTAAGGTCCGGCACTGATGTTGGGCGATTAGGCCTGGCTCACAGTCGGCGTTCCAATTCATCCCAAAGGTGTTTGATGGGGTTGAGGTCAGGGCTCTGTGCAGGCCAGTCAAGTTCTTCCACACCGATCTCGACAAACCATTTCTGTATGGACCTCGCTTTGTGCACGGGGATATTATCATGCTGAAACAGGAAAGGGCCTTCCCCAAACCGTTGCCTCAAATTTGGAAGCACATAATCGTCTAGAATGTCATTGCTTGCTGTAGCATTAATATTTCCCTTAACTGGAACTAAAGGGCCTAGCCCGAACCATGAATAACACCCCAAGACCATTATTCCTCCTCCACCAAACTTTACAGTTGGCACTATCCATTGGGGCAGGTAGCGTTCTCCTGGCATCCGCCAAACCCAGATTTGTCCATCGGACTTGCCAGATGGTGAAGCGTGATTCATTACTCCAGAGAACGTGTTTCCACTCCAGAGTCCAATGGTGGCAAGCTTTACACCACTCTAGCTGACACTTGGCATTGCTCGTGGTGATCTTAGGCCTGTTTGCGGCTGCTCGGCCATGGAACCCCATTTCATGAAGCTCCCGACGAACAGTTCTTGTACTGATGTTGCATCCAGAGGCAGTTTGGAACTCGGTATTGAGAGTTGCAAACGAGGACAGACGATTTTTCAGCCCTCGGTGGTCCAATTCTGTGAGCTTGTGTGGCTTACTACTTCGCGGCTGAGCCATTCTTGCTCCTAGATGTTTCCACTTCACAATAACAGCACTTACAGATGAGCGGTGAAGCTCTAGCAGGGGAGATATTTGACGAACTGACTTCTTGGAAAGGTACAGTGGGGCAAAAAAGTATTTAGTCAGCCACCAATTGTGCAAGTTCTCTCACTTAAAAAGATGAGAGAGGCCTGTAATTTTCATCATAGGTACACTTCAACTATGACAGACAAAATGAGGAAAAAAAATCCAGAAAATCACATTGTAGGATTTTTAATTTATTTATTTGCAAATTATGGTGGAAAATAAGTATTTGGTCA
>QNTS01000596.1:198586-209369 GCA_003317085.1 Hucho hucho
ATGGTTCTTTTATTAGAAAAAGTCATGTATTTTCTCCATAAATCTCCATTTGATTCGCGCGTTATAATCAGAAACTACAGCGTCCACACCTCCATTGAAACGTGACTAGAACTCGTTCATCTTATACCTATAAACTTGTCCAAGAAAAATCAAACATAGTTTTAAATGTAACCTTAGGAACACTTTTACGTATATTTACTATAATAAATCAACCGGAATATAAACTGAGCTCTAAAGACGGTAAAAAACACAGTGCGCGCTTCCCGAGAGCGCGCATCCACTCCTATAGAGTTCCAAAGAGGCACTTCCTTATTCCCTCTTCTTCTCTGCTCTAAAGCATCTGAACAGAATCAAAACACTTTCTCGAGACTGTTGACATCCAGAGGAAGCGATAGGTACTGCATTCATATGCCCTTTTATGGGCATTTTCATGAAGGAGGGGTTCCAAATGAGGCACTCTGTGAAAACCATTTTCTCCAGGACAGAAATTCCTCGGGGTTTTGCCTGCCATATCCGTTCTGTTATACTCACAGACAAATGGTTAACGGTTTTGGAAAATCCAGAGTGTTTCCTATCCAATGGTACCAGATATGTGCATATCCTATTTTCTGGGCCTGAATGGGAGGCATTTTACTTTGGGCATGCCAGGCTCTCCAAAACGGTCACCTCGTGTGCTCATCCCTAAGAAGTTAACTAGGACTGAGACTGCAGTGCCTATGGCTTCCACTAGATGTCAACAGTCTTTATACAGAGATTGGAAGCTGTAGCCCTGAGCAGAACGGATAGGAACAGGAAATAGTCGAGGTAGCTCAGATGTCAAGAAGATTTTACGGGCGCGAGACCCGTGTGCGCGCCCCACTGTATTTTCCTTTTATAACGTTTAGGTTACCATCCAAGTGAAATATTATCGCTAATATTCATAAAAGGATAGCTAAGGATGCATTATAAATGATCTATGATTTGTTTAGTAAAAGTTGATAGGTATATTTGAACGCGTTCTCTTCATGGTTCAATGGGCGATTCGACGTTGGATTTTCTGAACATAACACGCCAACCAAACTGAGATTTATGGATATAATAAATAACTTTTTCTAACAAAAGAACCATTGGATTCTTCGTTGGACACTTGGGAAGCCCTCAGCAGAAGTTTTTCGAAAGGTAAGGGATTTATTTTAGCTCTGATATGGGTTTTGTGTGACCCGCGCTGGATAAGAATTCATAATAATGCATAAATTATGGAGGTGCTATCCTCAAACAATCAAATGTTGTAAAGCCTTTTTGAAATCTGACAACGCTGTGATATTGCCAAGAATCAGAGCTTTTGATGACTATGCAACACTTGTATATTCATGAATGTTTAATAATTCAACTTTTTGATTTTGAATTTGGCGCCTTACATTTCACCGGGTAGTGCTAGCGCGCCGCTACTCCCTAAGTAGTTAAATCCACACTACTGTAAGATGTGCATATCAAATCAAATTGTACTTGTCACATGCGCCAAATACAACAGGTGTAGACTTCACCGTGAAATGCGTACCTACAAGCCCTTAACAGCAATGCAGTTTTAAGAGTTAAGAAAAAAGATTTACTGAATAAAACAAAGTAAAAAATAAAAGAGCAACAATAAAATAACAAAACCGAGGCTATATACAAGCGATACCGGTACTTAGTCAATGTGCGGTGCTACAGGTTAGTCGAGGTAATTGAGGTAAGTGGCAGTGGCGTAAAAACAATGCGAATAGTCCGATTGGGCATTTGATTAGCTGTTCAGCAGTCTTATGGCTTGGCGGTAGAAGCTGTTAAGAAGCCTTTTGGACCTAGACTTGGTGCTCCGGTACTGATTGCCATGCGGTAGCAGGGAGAACAGACTATGACTAGGGTGGATGTAGTCTTTGGCAATTTTTAGGGCCTTCCTCTGACACCGCCTGGTATAGAGGTCCTGGATGGCTGGAAGCTTGGCTGCAGTGATGTACTGGGCATAACTCACTACCCTCTGTAGCGCCTTGCGGTTGGAGGCCGAGTAGTTGCCATACCAGGCAGTGATGCAACCAGTCAGGATGCTCTCGATGGTGCAGCTGGAGAAGTTTGAGGATCTGAGGACCTATGCCAAATCTTTTCAGTCTCCTGAGGGCGAATAGGCTTTGTCGTGCCCTCTTCACGACTGTCTTGGTGTGTTTGGACCATTATGGTTTTTGGGGATGTGGACACTATGTTGCAAACTCTTATAATTAGCGGTGACACAAAGAATCATGCAGATTGTAAAGGAACCTTAGAGTTCCTAACGTAACCATTCTAGTTAATTTGTTCATATTTGCACCTTTGCTTATTTGAGGGGTTCTTGGAGGAACCTTTAATGTTTCAATATAGCACGTGCGGAGCATATTTGTCGCTATATTTAGAGAGTTGTCAGACCTCTCCAGCAACTTCAGCGTGAACCACTGCGTGAACCAATGCTTTTAACGAGGGTAAGGCGACCGGAAACATGACTGAATACAAACAATGTAGCTATTCCCTCCACAAGGCAATCAAACGAGCTAAGCGTCAGTATAGAGACAAAGTAGTCACAATTCAACGGCTCAGACACGAGAGGAATGTGGCAGGGTCTACAGTCAATCACGAATTACAAAAAGAAAACAAGCCCGATGTCCTGCTCCCAGACGAACTAAACAACGTCTTTGCTTGCTTTGAGGACAATACAGTGCCACCGGCATGGCCCGCTACCAAAACCTGCGGGCTCACCTTCACTGCAGCCTACGTGAGTAAAACATTTAAGCGTGTTAACCTTCGCAAGGCTGCCGGCCCAGATGGCATCCCTGGCCGTGTCCTCAGAGCGTGTTTAGGAACATATTTAATCAATCCCAGTCTGCTGTTTTTACATGCTTCAAGAGGGCCACCATTGTTCCTGTTCTCAAGAAAGCTAAGGTAACTGAGCTAAATAACTATTGCCCCATAGCACTCATTTCCATCATCATGAAGTGCTTTGAGAGACTAGTCAAGGATCATATCACCTCCATCCTACCAAACACCCTAGACCCACTCCAATTTGCTTACCATCCCAATAGGTCCACAGACGACGCAATCGCAATCACACTGCACACTGCCCTAACCCATCTGGACAAGAGGAATACCTGTGTAAGAATGCTGTTCATCGACTACAGCTCAGCATTTAACACCATAGTACCCTCCAAACTCGTCATTAACTTCTTAGGGAGCAGCGCATGAGGTGACCGTTTTGGAGACCCTGGCGTGCCCAAAGTAAAATGCCTCCCATTCAGGCCCAGAAAATAGGATATGCACATATTTAGTACCATTGGATAGGAAACACTCTGAATTTTCTAAAAGTGTTAACCATTTGTCTGTGAGTAAAACAGAACGGATATGGCAGGCGAAACCCCGAGGAACTTCTGTCCTGGAAAAAGTGTTTTTGACACATTGCCTCATTTGGAACCCCTCCCTTATGAAAATGCCCTTATAAGGGCATATGAATGCAGTACCTATCGCTTCCTCTGGATGTCAACAGTCTCGAGACAGTGTTCTGATTTTTTTTAGATGCTATTAGAGCAGAGAAGAAGAGGAATCAGGAAGTGTCCCCAGAGATGTCAATAGAAGAGGACGCGCGCTCTCGCCAGGCGCGCTCTGTGGTTTTTTCCTTTCTTATCGNCCAGTTTATATTCCGGTTGAAATATTATGCTATTTCTACATAAAAGTGTTCCTAAGGATACATTTAAAATGATGTTTGATTGTTCTTGGACAAGTTTATAGGTGTAAGTTGAACGAGTTCTCTTCACGGTTCAATGGACGAGTGGAGGCTGTAGTTTCTGATTATAACGCGCGAACCAAACTGAGATTTATGGATATAATACATTACTTTTTCTAACAAAATAACCATGGATTGTCTTTGTTGGACACTTGGGAAGCCATCAGCAGAAGTTCTTCAACAGGTAATTGATTTGTTTTTGCTGTGAAATGTGTTTTGTGTGAACCATGAAGGCTAATGAATTCATGGTAATGGAAAAATAGTGAAGGTGCTACCCTCAAACAATCAAATGTGGTGCTTTCGCCGTAAAGCCTTTTTGAAATCTGACAACGCTGTGATATTGCCAAGAAGCAGAGCTTTTGATGACTATGAAACACTTGTATATTGATGCATGTTTAATAATTCAACTTTGGGATTTTGAATTTGGCGCCTTGCATTTCACCTGGTAGTGTCGGGAGTGGGGCGCTAGCGCCCCAGCGCACCTTGCTGCTCTTTAAGAAGTTAAGCTCAAGACCCAAGGTCTCGACCCAGCCCTGTGCAACTGGGTCCTGGACTTCCTGACGGGACGGCGCCAGGTGGTGAGGGTAGGAAACAACATCTCCACCCCGCTGATCCTCAACACTGGGGCCCCACAAGGGTGCGTTCTCAGCCCTCTCCTGTACTCCATGTTCACCCATGACTGCGTGGTCAAGCACACCTCCAACTCAATTATCAAGTTTGCTGACGACACTACAGTGATAGGCTTGATTACCAACAACGACGAGGCGGCCTACAGGGAGGAGGTGAGGGCCCTCGGAGTGTGGTGTCCAGAAAATAACCTCTCACTCAACGTCAACAAAACTAAGGAGATGATCGTGGACTTCAGGAAACAGCAGAGGGAGCACCCCCCTATCCACATCGACGGGACAGTAGTGTAGAAGGTGGAAAGTTTTAAGTTCCTCGGCCTACACATCACGGACAAACTGAAATTGTCCACCCACACAGACAGTGTGGTGAAGAAGGCGCAACAGCGCCTCTTCAACCTCAGGAGGCTGAAGAATTTCGGCTTGTCACCAAAAACCCTCACAAACTTCTACAGATGCACAATCGAGAGCATCGGCCTGTCGGGCCGAATCACCGCCTGCCTGTTCACCCCGCTATAATCCAAATCAAATCAAATCAACGTTTATTTGTCACTTGCGCCGAATACAACAGGTGTAGGCCTTACAGTGAAAAATCTTACTTACTCCAGAAGGCGAGGTCAGTACAGGTGCATCAAAGCTGGGACCGAGAGACTGAAAAACAGCTTCTATCTCAAGGCCATCAGACTTTTAAAAAGCCACCACTAACATTGAGTGGCTGCTGCCAACATACTGACTTTAATCTCTAGCCACTTTAAATAATAGAAAATTGGATGTAACAGATGTATCACTAGCCACTTTAAACAATTGTTTATATAATGTTTACATATCCGACATTACTCATATCAAATGTATACACTGTACTCTATACCATCTACTGAATCTTGCCTATGCCGTTCGGCCATCGATTCAAATCTCTAGCCACTTTAATAATTAAAAAGTGGATGTAATAAATGTATCACTAGCCACTTTAAACGATGCCATTTATATAATGTTTACATATCCTACACTACTCATCTCACATGTATATACTGTTCTATATACCATCTACTGCATCTTGCCTATGCCGGTCAGCCATCGCTCATCCATATATTTATATGCACATACTCGTATTAAATCCTTTACACTTGTGTGTATAAGGTAGTTGTTGTGAATTGTTAGATTACTTGTTAGATACTACTGCATGGTCGGAACTAGAAGCACAAGCATTTCGCTACACTCGCATTAACATCTGCTAACCATGTGTATTTGACAAATACATTTTTTTTTGATTTGACTTGGTAAAATAGTATTTTCAGTAATGCCTTTGGGGAGGTTTCACAACGAGGGTGTCAATGGTTTTGATAGCATTTAGCTACTTTTCCCACTCAATTCTGCCACAAACAAAAGTGGGAGGAGCTGTCTGTGTAGCAGAAATCAGAGCAATGGCACACACACAGGAGAAGAAAAAGGGGAGGTGGTGTACATCGGGAGAGGTGGCAAAAACGGTATGTCGGGGACCGCAGCTGTGCCACAGCAAGCAAATTGCTGCTATTTGTATTTGTATTTATTATGGATCCCCATTAGCTGCTGCCAAGGCAGAATCCACGTGTATGTGTGTGTATAGTGCGTATGTATCATGTGTGTGTATGCATTTTTCTGTGCCTATGTTTGTGTTGCTTCATAGTCCCCGCTGTTCCATAAGGTTTACTTTTACCTGCTTTTTAAATCTGTTCCACTGTTTGCATCAGTTACTTGATGTGGAATAGAGTTGAGTTCCATGTAGTCATGGCTCTATGTAGTACTGTGTACTTCCCATAGTCTGTTTTGAACTTGGGGATTGTGAAGAGACCTCTGGTGGCATGTCTTGTGGGGTATGCATGGGTGTCCGAGCTGTGTGCTAGTATTTTAAACAGACTGTTTAACCGGTACCTTCAGTTTAACCGGTACCTGTCAACACCTCTTACAAAAACAAGTAATGAAGTCAATCTCTCTTCCACTTTGAGCCATGAGAGATTGACATGCATGTCATTAATGTTAGCTCTCCGTGTACATTTAAGGGCCAGCCGTGCTGCCCTGTTCTGAGCCAACTGCAATTTTCCCAGATCCCTCTTTGTGGCACCTGACCAGACGACTGAACAGTAGTCCAGGTGCAAAAAAGGTCTGTAGAACCTGCCTTGTTGATAGTGAAGGCAGAGCAACGCTTTATTATGGACAGACTTCTCCCCATCTTATCTACTGTTGTGTCAATATGTTTTGATCATGACAGTTTACAATCTAGGGTTACCCTATGCACTTTAGTCCCCTCAACTTACTCAATTTCCACATTATTCATTACGAGATGTAGTTGAGGTTTAGGGTTTAGTGAAGGATTTGTCCCAAATACCATGCTTTTAGTTAAGAAAATATTCAGGACTAACTTATTCCTTGCTACCCATTCTGAAACTAACTGCAGCTCCTTAAGTGTTGCAGTCATTTCAGTCGCTGTAGTAGCTGACGTGTATAGTGTTGAGTCATCCGCATACATAGACACACTGGCCTTACTCAAAGCCAGTGGTATGTCTTTACTAAAGATTGCTTTTTTCAATGGGCCTGAACTGCTACCCAGGGGAATTCCTGCTTCTACCTGGATTATGTTTGAGAGGCTTCCAACAAGTAACTATTTATCCACATTATAATTTTTTTTATTTCATCATCAATCCAAGGGGATTTAACAGTTTTTACAGTAATTTCTTAATGGGTGCGTGCTATCGGTAACTGGAATAAGACATTTCATAAATCTGTCAAGTGCAGCGTCTGGTTGTTCCTCATTACACACCACAGACCAGCAAATATTCTTTACATCATCAACATATGAATCACTACAAAACTTCTTGTACAGTGCCTTGCAAAAGTATTCATCCACTTGGCGTTTTTCCTATTTTGTTGCGTTACAACCTGTAATTTAAATAGATTTTTATTTTGGATTTCATGTAATGGACATACAGAAAATAGTCCAAATTGGTGAAGTGAAATGAAAAAATGTACTTCTTTAAAAAAATTCTTATATATATATATATATATATATATATTTATTTTAAAAGTGGTATGTATTCACCCCCTTTGCTGTGAAGCCCCTAAATAAGATCTGGTGCAACCAATTACCTTCAGAAGTCACATAATTTGTCAAATAAAGTCCACCTGTGTGCAATCTAAATGTCCATGATCTGTCACATGATCTCAGTATATACAGTGGTTCCTCCTTTAAAAGTTGCGTCATACTGCGGCACACCTTGCGTGCTGCTGCAGCATTCTGCGGCACGTCATTTAATTCTCAGCCATTTCTTCTGTTACTGCATGTTAGTGCTAGTTTGACCACCAGAGGGCATCTTTGAGAAGCATTTGAAAGCATTTCGTATTGGCATTACCAGAGAATTACCATTTTGTAATAACATAGCATATGGGATTGATTTTAAGAAATTTGGCTTAAATAATTTGATTAGTATTATGGTGTTTCCATTCAGAGAAAAACTCAGTTTTTAAATTTGGACCGTTTCACTCTCGGAGCGCACACTGGACGTTCGGGCCGAGGAGTAGGGTTGATTTGAGCGTTCTGGCCTTACAATGGCAGTCAAGCACCCAAGCTAACGTTGGCTAGCTACTTCCAGACATAAATGAGACCACTCTGACCATTTTAGCAGAGCTGGTAAGGCAGTTTTCGTGTTAACCAGAGCGTTGGTGACTGTAAATGAGTTGCTGGAAACAATTTAATTACGCTTTTTTCCCAACGTTTACTGACACCGGCCATATTCAACGGGTGTTGAGCGCTCGTAAAGTAATTATTCTGCACTCTGGTACACTCAGACGAGTGTTCTGAAATCCGTGTAGGCTGGACACATTACAATTTTTAACAATGTTCTTTTCTGATAAAAACTAGTTCATTGCATCTGCCGTGGAGCCCAGTTTCGTATGACCATATTTCCCAGCTGTTTGCCATCGTTTTGATGTTATCATGAAAAAACAGGCCTCATTTTAGTGAATTTTTAACCCTGCCATCTCCTATTAGTTCTATTGAGCACCGTGGCACCAACTTGCCTTCCGAACGTTCTATTCCCAGCTTATTGTTCAACGTCACAATGCCTGCTTCGCTATTGTTGGCAATGAGACCTACTCATGTTGTTTTATATTTAAAATGTAAACAACAAAAATAATATTGGAACTCTGTCTTCCCATTGTTTCCTATGGGGGAAATATAGGCATGTTTGTCTATTTCGCCAAATATCTGGCAATGTGTATATTTTGATTTTTTTCAAGTCGGGTGTAACCGGTGTGAAATGGCTAGCTAGTTAGCGGGGTCCGCGCTAATAGCATTTCAATCTGTGACGTCACTCGCTCTGAGACCTTGAAGAAGTTGTTCCCCTTGCTCTGCAAGGGCCGTGGCTTTTGTGGAGCGATGGGTAACAATGCTTCGAGGGTGGCTGTTGTCTTTGTGTGCAGAGGGTCCCTGGTTTGAGCCCAGGTAGGGGCGAGGAGAGGGACGGAAGCAAAAATGTTACATGGGCACCATTTTAATCCTCCTCTTTGTAATCATGTAAGTCTGGGCAGCGAGCTCGTTTGTCATGAATCGCTAGACCAGAAATAGTCAGAAGTTTGAATTTTTTCCCAACTTTTTCCTTACGCAGACATAAGCACAGTTGACACCATCGAGGTGCGGATGTTTACTTTCTGCACAAGTTGTTTTTTTCCAGTTTTGTCCGACGAACAGATTGTAGTGGTAAAATAAAAAGAGATACATTTTTTTATGGAATTCTAAACATCACTCCAGTCAAAACAGGCTCTGTGAACAATCGATTCCATTCATTTGCTATGGGCTTGTGCTAGTGTTCCAGTTTAGCAAACGTTCTTAAGCCGTTTTTCAGCCTTGGGTGAATTTTGACTCGCTCAAATGTCCAGCCTATAGATAGCCAGAGCGAATTTACGAAAGCACCCAAATGTCCATTGAGAAAGCACAACGACTATACAATTTAGCTAAGCTAAGAATGACGGGAATAATCAACTCAATAAATGTTGGGTAGTTAGATAGCCTATAGTTAATATACTGTCAAGTTTGATGTATAACTACTAACATTAGGTACAGTTGAAGTCGGAAGATTACATACACCTTACCCAAATACATTTAACTTCTTTGGGAGCAGCGCACGAGGTGACGGTTTATATTCCGGTTGAAGTATTATACTATATATACATAAAAGTGTTCCTAAGGATGCATTTACAATTATGTTTGATTGTTCTTGGAAAAGTTTATAGGTATAAGTTGAACGAGTTCTCTTCACGTTTCAATGGACGAGTGGAGGCTGTATTTTCACATTATAACGCGCCAACCAAACAGAGATTTATGGATATAATACATTACTTTTTCTAACAAAAGAACCATGGATTGTCTTCGTTGGACACTTGGAAAGCACTCAGCAGAAGTTCTTCAAAAGGTAATTGATTTGTTTTCGCTGTGAAATGTGTTATGTGTGAACCGTGATGGCTTATGAATTTATGGTAATGGGAAAAATATGTGGGGTGCTATCCTCAAACAATCAAATGTGGTGCTTTCGCCGTAAAGCCTTTTTGAAATCTGACAACGCTGTGATATTGCCAAGAAGCAGAGCTTTTGATGACTATGCAACACTTGTATATTGATGCATGTTTAATAATTAAACTTTGGGATTTTGAATTTGGCGCCTTGCATTTCACCGGGTAGCGTCGGGAGTGGGGCGCTAGCGCACCACCGCCCCCTAAGAAGTTAAACTCAGTTTTTCACAATTGCTGACATTTAATCAGAGTAAAAATTCCCTGTTATAGGTCAGTTAGGATCACCACTTTATTTTAAGAATGTGAAATGTCAGAATAACAGAAGAGAGAATGATTTAGTTCAGCTTTAATTTCTTTCATCACATTCCCAGTGGGTCAGAAGATTACATACACTCAATTAGTATTTGGTAGCATTGCCTACATTGTTTAACTTGGGTCAAACATTTCAGGTAGCCTTCCATAAGCTTCCCACAATGCGTTTGGTGAATTTTGGCCCATTCCTCCTAACAGAGCTGATGTAACTGAGTCAGGTTTGTAGGCCTCCTTGCTCGCACACCAATTTTCAGTTCTGCCCACAGATTTTCTATGGGATTGATGTCAGGGCTTTGTGATGGCCACTCCAATACCTTGACTTTGTTGTGCTTAACTTCTTAGGGAGCGGCTCCCGAGGTGACGGTTTTGGAGAGTCTGGCGTGCCCAAGGTAAAATGCCTCCCACTCAGGCCCAGAAAATAGGATATGCACATAATTAGTACTATTGGATAGGAAACACTCTGAAGTTTCTAAAAGTGTTAACATAATGTCTGTGAGTATAACAGAACGGATAGAGCAGGCGAAAACCCGAGGAATTTCTGTCCTGGAAAAAG
>QNTS01000596.1:221574-329948 GCA_003317085.1 Hucho hucho
CAACTCGTCGTGTTTGGAGGACAAAGAACACCATACCTACTGTGAAGCATGGGGGTGGAAACATCATGCTTTGGGGCTGTTTTTCTGCAAAGGGACCAGGACGACTGATCTGTGTAAAGGAAAGAATGAATGGGGCCATGTATCGTGAGATTTTGAGTGAAAACCTCCTTCCATCAGCAAGTGCATTGAAGATGAAACGTGGCTGGGTCTTTCAGCATGACAATAATCCCAAACACACCGCCCGGGCAACGAAGGAGTGGCTTCGTAAGAAGCATTTCAAGGTCCTGGAGTGGCCTAGCCAGTCTCCAGATCTCAACCCCATAGAAAATCTTTAGAGGGAGTTGAAAGTCCGTGTTGCCCAGCGACAGCCCCAAAACATCACTGCTCTAGAGGAGATCTGCATGGAGGAATGGGCCAAAATACCAGCAACAGTGTGTGAAAACCTTGTGAAGACTTACAGAAAACGTTTGACCTCTGTCATTGCCAACAAAGGGTATATAACAAAGTATTGAGATAAACTTTTGTTATTGACCAAATACTTATTTTCCACCATAATTTGCAAATAAATTCATAAAAAATCCTACAATGTGATTTTCTGGATTTTTTTTCCTCATTTTGTCTGTCATAGTTGAAGTGTACCTATGATGAAAATTACAGGCCTCTCTCATCTTTTTAAGTGAGAGAACTTGCACAGTTGGTGGCTGACTAAATACTTTTTTTCCCCACTGTACTTGTAAGGACAACTGCGTGGACACTTCCTGATTCCTCTTCTTCTCTGCTCTAAAAGCAGCTAAGAAGAATCAGAACACTTTCTCGAGACTGTTGACATCCAGAGGAAGCGATAGGTACTGCATTCATATGCCCTTATATGGGCATTTTCATAAGGGAGGGGTTCCAAATGAGCAATGTGTCAAAACCACTTTTTCCAGGACAGAAATTCCTCGCGTTTCCGCCTGCCATATCCGTTCTGTTATACTCACAGACAAAATGTTAACACTTTTAGAAAATTCAGGGTGTTTCCTATCCAATGGTACTAAATATGTGCATATCCTATTGTCTGGGCCTGAATGGGAGGCATTTTACTTTGGGCACGCCAGGCTCTCCAAAACGGTCACCTCGTGCACTAAGAAGTTAAACATGAACAGCCGTTTCAGTAAAGGGTGCAGAAAATCTAACTAACTGATTGGATTCGTTTAGAACATGTATATTATTTATCTTTGTGTAGCATAAATTAATCAATCAATCAACGTACCTGCAAAAACTGATATTAACAACAATAACAAAAAAATCTAACTACAGTAGAACAAGCTGAGAAATATGATAATGATTAACGTTGTTTTATAGTAACTTACAGGTAACTGGCTGCTTTGTAAGTTACTGAAAACAAAACAGTGTAACGGTACAAATGCGGTTACTGTATTACTGGTACTGTAATCTATTGTAGGGATGGGGGAGGAGTAGAGTTGTTTGAATTCTGCCTAAGTAATGTAGAAATTTGCCTAATTTCCACAAGAAGCCTGCATTTAACATGTAGCTTTTATGTTGTGTGTGCTTGGTTTACTTTTAACAATGGACAAATATTTATTTGTATGATGTTTCTTTCTGATTGTATATTTTTCTATAATATTAAATAGCACAGCCACAAACAAAGCAATGCATATACAATCACAAAACAGGAACCAATTAAACCTTTGACACGTACGAACACATGGGTGTGGTCATTCTATAGTAGTCCCTGCAGCTTACCCTCAAACCGGTGTGATTAGAACACTTCATTAGAATGTCTAGTTAGGATTGATGCAACAGTCAGCATTTGAACTAGCCACAGTTTTTTTCACAGAAAAATTTTGCACGAACACAGTCTTTACAACGTTATGTCTTCAATTTGAGCAGTTTATTTTTGGATGCAATGTTCAGAAACATTCACAGAAGTAGCCACAGCATAACACAATTATCATCCAAATCCGAAAATGTAGGCTACATTTGTCCTAGTGCTAAGTGAGCAAAGAGTGAGCTAACACAAGTGGCCATATTTTGCCACATCTTGACTGATAGAAACCATAATATAAATGAGCTAATTGCAATAACTATTTACAATTCATCACGTCACTCTTGAGCTCACCAATCTAAAATAATCTGACAGTGCACACCCCCACGTTTGTTTTTCTGCATTAACCATAGATAAGAAGAGATGACAAGATGAGTCGGGTCTGTTTGCAGTATGCATGTTGTTTTGCTATAAGATCTTTGGTCCGACAGACATTTACGTGACACCCAGAATGCATTGAATGATGTCAACAAACATGCCTCCACACACATCTGGCAAATAGCTTAGCAGTAGCTCATCATAATCAGTACAACCTTCCAAAAATTATTTAACACACAACATTACAATTTTATGCAAGAAATCGGGAATGCACAATTTGTCACCAGTACTTGAAAACATGAAAAAAACAGTAAATAAATAAATTATTACCATACAAACCATTTTTGACAGGGATTTATTGATACAAATGGCCCTTGCCGGTATTATTATACTGCAATTCAATTGATTGGACATGATTTGGAAAGGCACACACCTGTCTAAATAAGTTGACAGTGCATGTCAGAGCAAAAACCAAGCCATGAAGTTGAAGGAATTGTCCATAGAGCGCCGAGACAGGATTGTGCCGAGGCACAGATCTGGGGAAAGATACCAAAACATTTCTGCAGCATTGAAGATCCCCAAGAACACAGTGGCCTCCATCATTCTTAAATGGAAAAAGTTTGGAAGCACCACGAAACTTCCTAGAGCTGGTCGCCCAGCCAAACTGAGCAATCGGGGGAGAAGGTCCTTGGTCAGGGAGGTGACCAAGAACCCGATGGTCACTCTGACAGAGCTCTATAGTTCCTCTGTGGCGATGGAGAAACTTCCAGAAGGACAACAATCTCTGCAGCACTCCACCAATCAGGCCTTTATGGTAGTGTGTCCAGACGGAAGCCACTCCTCAGTAAAAGGCACATGACGGCCCGCTTGGAGTTTGCCAAAGTCACCTAAAGACTCTCAGAACATGAGAAACCAAGATTGAACTCTTTGGCCTGAATGCCAAACGTCACGTCTGGAGGAAACCTGGAACCATCCCTACGGTGAAGCATGGTGATGGCAGCATCATGCTGTGGGGATGTTTTTCAGCGGCAGGAGACTAGTTTGAGCAAAGTACAGAGAGATCCTGCTCCAGAGTGCTTAGGACCTCAGACTGGGGCGAAGGTTCAATGAAATAATCAAAAGTAATATTTGATTCTTTATCAGCCTAGTGGTCATTAGTATTTTAAGCATGTCATGTGAATTAGTCCTGATGTAAAAAAAATAGTCCTGATTATTGTCAAAAGATTTTAAATTATTTATTGGGTTGATCATATAGAAATATCAAAATATTACTTTAACAACTCCAAAGTAATTGCCTGTCTATGGTGCAGGAACTACTGACTCACTGCCTTTTCCTATAATCCAGACACCTGCTGGTAACTCTTAACTGTTAGGACTGCTCATGCGGTCTCCTAAATATCTGTCGACTAGATGGAACTCTTACGACTAAAGAGGCTTCATGCATAGCTTCATGCGTAGCAAGTTACGGTATTAAAACTAAACAGGACCCGTTCTTAGGCCAACAGCTCGATGGTGGTTATACAAGCTACTTCTATTATAAGTAAAGCAGAGAGTCTGTTCTAACTTGGGGGAAAAATGCTAACGCCTTTACTACAGCATAGAAAATATTAAAAACAGACGGAGTTGTGAAATCGCTTTATCTGACATTTTGCGGTTGCATGAGTCTTGGTGCTCATGGAATCAGTAGGCTATTAAACAAACACTCAAACAGGCAACAGATGCAGGATCTGTCTTATTTCTGTAGATATGGACGGTTTATAAAGCTGGGCACATTTAACAGTTAGGCTATTGATTGTAGACCTAATTAAGTTGGGGTTTCCTCTGTCCTACATTTTACAATAGGACTCAACTCTGACTGACTGCAGCATCTGTCGTCTAAACTGTGGCACAAATTGGGGGATTTTTCACACCTAGCCAAGCTATTAGACTATCATTTTGTAAATTAATGGAGGTGTGAATCTTGCTGTCTGAGAGTCTCTCTCTTCTCGCACTAGAGTCCTGCATCGGGCCAAAAAAATCAGCTGGCGGGTGATCCCGGAGTTGAGAGAGAACTTGGGTAAATACAATGGCGCAATTACACTTGACATGTAGTAAAAAAAAATGTTTATAAGATACAGTCCATTACATAAACAAAGAGTGGGTGCTCGTGGAGAGGGTGCTATCCACCACAGAGTGGGACAGTTCCCTGCTCAAAACTGCAGATAGCATAAGGCCAGTTATTGTGAAAGAATACTTGTGGATCTTCTTGACTTCCTCTATTGCTTCAAAGAGGCCACACTCGCCTTGGAGGCAAGCAAACAGCCTACACTTCACCTGGTAATTGTGTGGTTCCAACGAATAAAGCTTCACCTACCGATGGATTTGTGTTGTCGGAGAGAAGCCAGATGCGAGCCTGCGACCAGGCACAGTGGATGACAATTTGAAGAAATCCGAGTGATGAATGGACTGTTTTTGAAGTTACTGTTTTAGTAGCTTTATTTGTTGGCTAATGTTAGAATGCTCTATCAAAGCGATTTGAGTTGTCAGTGTGACACAAGGCATGGTTTTATTTTAGCCAAATGTTGGTACTGCAACCTGGGTCCTATTTCCCTGAAAACTCAATAAACAGCCATTCAAACTAAGAAAAGGTTAAAAAAAAAATATTTCCCGACAGAAATTCCTCGGGTCAGTTCTGTTATACTCACAGACATTATTTTAACAGTTTTAGAAACTTCAGCGTGCTTCCTATCCAATAGTACTAATTATGTACATATCCTAGTTTCTGGGCCTGAGTGGCAGGCATTTTACTTTGGGCACGTCAGACAGGCGAAAATTCGGAAAATGGGACCCTAGCCCTAAGGAGATAAGAGAAGACAAGATAAGTTTGGTCTGTTTATAGTACGCACGTTGAAGGGATGCGTTGTCTACCATCATTCACATCCCACCATTAATTTACGGAAGTCCTCAAAAAATAAGTGAACCCTTACTCACCTCATTTTGTTATAACATCTTTGGTCAAACAGATGATTACGTGAAACCCAGAATGCATTGTATGTCAACAAACATGGCTACACAGCTGGAATATTTTACACACAGAATATGTGCCCATTACAATCTATGCAAGAATCGGAATGCATGATTTGTCACCTGTAATTGAAAACACATGTGCAGATCCTGTTCCGACGTGAGATGAGCAAATGTCTGCAGACTTGAACTGCACAAACAATTAGGAAGTGCTTGGGGAATTTTGAGCGGGTCAGAAATGTCCCAAAAATGTAATTGTCCGCAAAAGTAAAAATGACTATTTTTATGTTAATGAATGAGGAGGCAGAACACACCTCAATTCAAACTGTTCTTAGAAAATAAAAAAACTTGTTAGAAAATCATTTGAAGTTGAAACAGCCTATAAATAAAAACAGGCTAAATTCCTTGGTTTGAGGGCAGCGCGGATTAATTGTACTGTTGAATAACAATCACATTCTGGAATGGAGAGAACGTTCTAACATCATCACGTGCATAAAAAAACTCACGCTGGGGCGACCGTTAGAGATATTTGGAACTCACGCATGAAAGGGTTAATTCATGCAGGAAAAGATCAATGAAAGCCTAGTCATCAAAACAATTAGACTAAATAAATTGATGTAACGGAATGCGATTACCAGGTTAATTTTTTGTTAGGTTATAATAATCCATGCCTTTTGGGAATGTTATAAATCCAAAAGTTATGGGCGGAGTTGGCTGTCAGAAGTACTACAATGGAAATGTACTTATAATCCATTTGTCTGCATATTTCAAGACATGGCATATGAGGGTGCAGTGAGATACCCGATGGGTTGGAGGATACTTTTCTCTTCAATCATCTAAAAAAAACGTATACTTAACTGAGAATCAACCAATCCTCCGTCGTTAACCGAAAAGGAAAGGTCAAATACTTTATTATCAAAAATGTTGAAAGTTTGTGCGTGATGCAGAGAAACAAAATGGTCAAAACATTTGTTATTACCAGAAAGAATGTCTGTACTTATTTTGATCCAAAGCCACAAATGAGTAATTCACTGAACTCTCTGCTGACAAATATGGCGTTATGCTGCAAAATAGCCTACTAAATGGGCAAAGCCTAAACAAATAAATGAAATAGTGCTACTTTATTTAGGCATTTCATAAATAAAACAAATAAATGAAATAGTGCTACTTTATTTAGGCATTTCACAAATAAAACAAATAAATGAAATAGCTCAGGTTTTGAAAATATGGCAACCTTTTTCCCGTACGTACCCTCGCTGAACTCTCATTTATTCAGTTTCTTGTTCACATCAGCAAAGAGGGACTCAATGTTCAGAACCTTACTTTATATAGAGAGGCTATCACTCTTTCCACACTGTGATAAATAAAGCCGGTATGTTATTTTGTAATTCTTTCTTTCTGTTTTTCGAGGGAGAGAAACGAAATAGCAATACCAAAAGCAGAATCAGTGTTCGAACTCCCCCTTGCGATAGTGTGGCGCATTGACAGAATGATGCAGTTTACCACAATCTACCACGATCTACCACAAACGTGTCGCAGCATAAGCGCAAAACCTTTAATTGAGAAACCACTGTATGTAAACAAACCATCAGTGGAGACAATTCATCAGTATCACCACACCAGCAGCCAGTATCACCACACGCAACAGCGCCTCTTCAACAGCGCCTCTTTCAGGAGGCTGAAGAAATTCAGCTTGTCACCAAAAACACTCACAAACTTCTACAGATGCACAATCGAGAGCATCCTGTCGGGCTGTATCACCGCCTGGTACGGCAACTGCTCCGCCCACAACCCTAAGGCTCTCCAGAGGGTAGTGAGGACTGCACAATGCATCACTGTGGGTAAACTACCTGCCCTCCAGGACACCTACACCACCCGATGTCACAGGAAGGCCAAAAAGATCATCAAGGGCAACAACCACCCGAGCCACTGCCTGTTCACCCCGCAATCATCCAGAAGGCAAGGTCAGTACAGGTGCCTCAAAGCTGGGACTGAGAGACTGAAAAAAGCTTCTATCTCAAAGCCATCAGACTGTTAAACAGCCATTACTAACATTGAGTGGCTGCTGCCAACTTATTGACTTAAATCTCTAGCCACTTTAACTACTTACGGAGTGGTGGGGCGCTAGCATTAGCATAAATCCATAACCCAACACGGGTCTCACAAAACGCATAAAATCGCTAATATAAAATCGCTTGACTTTGATGAACTTCTGCTGAGGGCTTCCCGAGTGTCCAACGAAGACAATCCATGTTTCTAGCGCCCCACCACTCTGTAAGTAGTTAAACTGTTCCTGACAGAGACAGTGGAGGAGACCAATCGCTATGCCTTGGACCTACAGGAGAATAGAGAGCCACAGGGAAGGTGGACCACCTGATGGGAGAGAGAAAGATGGTGGCAGTGGATAAGGCGGACATGATTAATTTAGGGAGCAGTGGGGCGCTAGCGCCACTCCCGACACTACCCGGTGAAATGTGAGGCGCCAAATTCAAAATCCAAAAGTTTAATTATTAAACATTCATCAATATACAAGTGTTGTATAGTCATCAAAAGCTCTGATTCTTGGCAATATCACAGCATTGTCAGATTTCAAAAAGGCTTTACGGCGAAAGCACAACATTTGATTGTTTGAGGATAGCCCCTCTCATATTTTATGCATTAGCTTAAATCCATAACCAACGCGGGTCTCAGAAAACGCATAAAATCGCTAATATAAAATCCTTTACCTTTCGAAGAACTTCTGCTGAGGGCTTCCCAAGTGTCCAACGAAGACATCCAATGGTTCTTTTGTTAGAAAAAGTCATTTATTATATCCATAAATCTCTGTTTGGTTGGCGCGTTATGATCATAAAATCCACCGTTGAGTCGCCCATTGAACCGTGAAGAGAACACGTTCAAATTATACCTATACACTTTATACAAACAAATCAAACATCATTTTTAATGTATCCTTAGGTATCCTTTTGTGTATATTTGCTGTAATATTTAAACCGGACGATAACGTGACCGATAGGAAAGAAAAATAAAGTGGTGCGCGTTCACAATCTCCGTTCTGGTTACTCCTAGAATTCCCAGTCTTTGACTGTTGACTGTTGACATCTAGTGGAAGCCATAGTTACTGCAGTCTCAGTTCTTCATAACATTGTATGCAATAGGCACAATGGAGAAGATGGTCATTTACAAAATAAACTGCAAATCCGGATGGATTTTCCTCGGGTTTTCGCCTGCTATATCAGTTCTGTTATACTCACATACATTATTTTAACACTCTTAGAAACTCCAGAGTGTTTCCTATCCAATAGTACTAATTTTTTGCATATCCTATTTTCTGGGCCTGAGTGGCAGGCATTTTACTTTGGGCACGCCAGAATCTCCAAAACCGTCACCTCTGCAGCCGCTCCCTAAGAAGTTAACAGCTTTGTGGCATGCGCTCGGAAAACCACCCAAGTGGTAAAATAAAATATGTCCTCAACGGCCACATAGTTCAATGCCAGCTAACAAGTGAGAGGATTACTGAGCAAGGTTTTTTGAAATAGGACATACAGTTCACATACAAATCAAATACAGTTCCATTATGCAATTATATTGACAATATCTCACCCACCTCCCCACTCCCTCATCATCCTCTCCACTGCCTCATCCTCCCTACTCCCTCTCCAAACAGTATGTTGCTAGCATACAAAAGCTGCCATCAATCTTCGGCAAGAAAGATGTCCAGTTCCAGTTATGATGTAGGCAAGTTATGTTCAATACTGTGTGTGTGTGTGTGGGTGTGTGGTACAGAATAATACAAACTATTAGTAATTAGAATACAATATCAGGATATAGCAATAAAATAATAAAAAACAATAAGTTGTATTGACAAAATCACAATTACAAATGATTTAACAGTAAGAAACAGTAACTGAAGAGCTCCACAAAAGGTCAAGGCAGAGCTATGCTAAACAGGCCAAATGAAAACACAGGCCATGGTCATCATAAGGCCAAGGCAGCTTCAAAGGATACAACATAGGCTAACATTTTCTGACGCATTGTTTTACAGAGGTAATAGAAGAATGTAGCTACGTAAGCACAAATTACTATAACACGATAAAGGTTATGAAATTAGTACCTTGCGTGTCCTTGGTTATAAAGGAATACACACAGATGGCAAGATGGCGCTGGCACCTCTGCTTCTAGCTCCTAAGCAACTTTGTAGTATTTTTTTGTGTGTTATTTATTACATTACTAGCCCAGAATGTTTTTTGTGTTATTACATACAGCCGGAAATAACTTTTGGATATCAGAGCGATGGTAAATCACCAGCATTATGACCAGGAACACGACTTTCCCGAATTTGATCCTTTGTTCGTACCCCCCAGGGCAATTTATCCCAGTGGCTGCTCCAAGATGCCATCGGTGGAGAAGAGGTATTCGGAGTGGACTTCTAGTCCTACTCAGGAGGCGGACACACCTTTCACCATTTCCGAGTATATTATTCGCTAATGTTCTGTCTCTGAACATTAAAGACAATAAAGTAGACGAGTTCATGGCGTGGATCTCCTTCTAGAGAGACATCGTGATTTTTCATGAAATCATGGCTCTCTTGGAATTTACACCTTAGCCAAATGCATTTAACTTCTTTGGGAGCAGCGCACGAGGTGACCGTTTTGGAGACCCTGGTGTGCCCAAAGTAAAATGCCTCCCATTCAGGCCCAGAAAATAGGATATGCACATATTTAGTACCATTGGATAGGAAACACTGAATTTTCTAAAAGTGTTAACATTTTGTCTGTGAGTAAAACAGAACGGATATGGCAGGCGAAACCCCGAGGAATTTCTGTCCTGGAAAAAGTGGTTTTGACACATTGCCTCATTTACAGCCCCTCCCTTATGAAAATGCCCTTATAAGGGCATATGAATGCAGTACCTATCGCTTCCTCTGGATGTCAACAGTCTCGAGAAAGTGTTCTGATTCATTTTAGATGCTTTTAGAGCAGAGAACAAGAGGAATAAGGAAGTGTCCACGCAGTTGTCAATACAAGTAAATGCACGTTCACGGCTGGCGCGTTCTTTGTTTTTTTCCTTTCTTATCGCCCAGTTTATATTCCGGTTGAAATATTATATTATAATATTACATAAAAGTGTTCCTAAGGATACATTTACAATTATGTTTGATTGTTCTTGGACAAGTTTATAGGTATAAGTTGAACAAGTTCTCTTCACGTTTCAATGGACGATTGGAGGCTGTATTTTCTTATCATAACGCGCCAACCAAACGGAGATTTATGGATATAATACATTACTTTTTCTAACAAAAGAACCATGGATTGTCTTCGTTGGACACTTGGGAAGCCCTCAGCAGAAGTTCTTCAAAAGGTAATTGATTTGTTTTCGCTGTGAAATGTGTTTTCTGTGAACCGTGATTGCTTATGAATTCATGGTAATGGAAAAAATATGTTAGGTGCTACCCTCAAACAATCAAATGTGGTGCTTTCGCCGTAAAGCCTTTTTGAAATCTGACAACGCTGTGATATTGCCAAGAAGCAGAGATTTTGATGACTATGAAACACTTGTATATTGATGCATGTTTAATAATTCAACTTTTGGATTTTGAATTTGGCGCCTTGCATTTCACCGGGTAGTGTGGGGAGTGGGGAGCTAGCGCCCCACCACTCCGTAAGAAGTTAACATCAGAAGCCTCCTTCCTAAGTTTGTCGCATTCACTGCTTTAGCACACTCTGAATCCTGGTTTAGGAAGGCCACCAAAAATTCAAAAAATGTCCATCTCCAACTACATCTTCCGCCAAGAAAAAACTGCCAAAGGGGGAGGAGTTGCAATCTACTGCAGAGATAGCCTGCAGAGTTCTGTCATACTATCCAGGTCTGTGGCCAAACAGTTCGAGCTTCTAATTTGAAAAATCCACCTTTCCAGAAACAAGTATCTCACTGTTGCCGCTAGTTATAGATGCCCCTCAGCCCCCAGCTGTGCCGTAGACTCCATATGTGATTTGATTTCCCCCCATCTATCTTCAGAGTTCGTACTGTTAGGTGACCTATACTGGGATATGCTTAACACCCCGGCCGTCCTACAACCTACCAGGTACAACCCTAAATCCATAAACATGGGCACCCTCATATATATCATCCTGACCAACTTGCCCTCTAAATACACCTCTGCTGTCTTCAACCAGGATCTCAGCAATCACTGCCTCATTGCCTGCGTGCGTAATGGGTCCGCGGTCAAACGACCACCCCTCATCACTGTCAAGGCTTTTCTAATCGACCTGGCCCGCGTATCCTGGAAGCATATTGACCTCATCCCGTCAGTAGAGGATGCCTGGTTGTTCTTTAAAAGTGCTTTCCTCACCATCTTAAATAAGCATACCCCATTCAAAAAATGTATAACTAAGAACAGATATAGCCCTTGGTTCACTCCAGACTTGACTGCCCTTGACCAGCACAAAAACATCCTGTGGCGTACTGCATTAGCATAGAATAGTCCCCGCGATATGCAACTTTTCAGGGAAGTCAAACAGAAATTTGCATCCTGTAGAACAAATTCCCAAAAGTTTTGGGGAACTGTAAAGTCCATGCGGAATAAGAGCACCTCCTCCCAGCTGCCCACTGAACTGAGGCTAGGAAACACTGCCACCACCGATAAATCTATGATAATCAAGAATTTCAATAAGCATTTTTCTACTGCTGGCCATCCTTTCCACCTGGCTAGCCCTACCCCAGCCAACAGCTCTGCACCCTCCGCAGCAACTTGCCCAAGGCCCCCCGCCTCTCCTTCACCCAAATCCAGATAGCTGATGTTCTGAAAGAGCTGCAAAATCTGGACCCTACAAATCAGCTGGGCTAGATAATCTGGACCCTCTCTTTCTAAAATGATCACTCAAAATTGTTGCAACCCCTCTTACTAACCTGTTCAATCTCTCTTTCGTATCGTCTGAGATCCCCAAAGATTGGAAAGCTGCCGCGGTCATCCCCCTCTTCAAATGGGGAGACACTCTAGACCCAACTGTTACAGACCTATATCAATCCTTCCCTGCCTTTCTAAAGTCTTTAAAAGCCAAGTTAACTTCTTAGGGATCACTGCACAACTTGACCGTTTTGGAGAGCCTGGCGTGCCCAAAGTAAAATGCCTCCCATTCAGGCCCAGAAAATAGGATATGCACATATTTGGTACCATTGGATAGGAAACACTCTGAATTTTGTAAAACTGTTAACCATTTGTCTGTGAGTAAAACAGAACGGATATGGCAGGCAAAACCCCGAGGAATTTCTGTCCTGGAGAAAGTGGTTTTCACAGAGTGCCTCATTTGGAACCCCTCCCTCATGAAAATGCCCATAAAAGGGCATATGAATGCAGTACCTATCGCTTCCTCTGGATGTCCTTTGTCTCTAGAAAGTGGTTTCATGCTGTTCAGATGAGTTAGAACAGAGAAGAAGAGAGAATCAGGAAGTGCCTCTTTGGAANGGAGGCTGTCGTTTCTGACTATGACGCGCGAACCAAATGGAGATTTATGGATATAATACATTACTTTTTCTAACAAAAGAACCATGGATTGTCTTCGTTGGACACTTAGGATGACCTCAGCAGAAGTTCTTCAACAGGTAATTGATTTGTTTTTGCTGTGAAATGTGTTATGTGTGTGCCACGCTGGCTAATGAATTCATGGCTATGTGAAAAGTATGTGAGGCGCTGCCCTCAAACAATCAAATGTAGAGCTTTCGCCGTAAAGCCTTTTTGAAATCTGACAACGCTGTGATATTGCCAAGAAACAGAGCTTTTGATGAGTATGAAACACTTGTATATTGGTGGATTTTTAATAATTCAACTTTTGGATTTTGAATTTGGCGCTTTACATTTTACCTGGTGGTGTCGGGAGTGGGTCGCTAGCGCCCCAATGATCCCTGAGAGGTTAACAAACAGATTACCAACCATTTCGAATCCCACCGTACCTTCTCCACTATGCAATCTGGGTTCTGAGCTGGTCATGGGTGCACCTCCGCCACGCTCAAGATCCTAAACGATATCATAACCGCCATCGATTAAAGACAGTACTATGGAGCCGTCTTCATCGACCTGGCCAAGGCTTTCGACTCTGTCAATCACTGCATTCTTGTCGGCAGACTCAATAGCCTTAGTTTCTCAAATGATTGCCTAGCCAGACTCTCTTTGGCTGGCCCTGGCTTCATATTCGTTGCCAAACCCACTGGCTCCAGGTCATCTATAAGTCTTTGCTAGGTAAAGCACCGCCTTATCTCAGCTCACTGGTCACCATAGCAATACCCACCAGTAGCAAGCGCTCCAGCAGGTATATTTCATTGGTCATCCCCAAAGCCAACACCTCCTTTAGCCGCCTTTCCTTCCAGTTCTCTGCTGCCAATGACTGGAACTAATTGCAAAAATCACTGTAGCTGGAGTCTTATATCTCCCTCACTAACTTTAAGCATCAGCTGTCAGAGCAGCTTACCGATCACTGCACCGGTACACAGCCCATCTGTAAATAGCCCACCCAACTACCTCATCCCCATATTGTTATTTTTTTTGCTCTTTTGCACCCCAGTATCGCTACTTGCACATCCTCATCTGCACATCTATAACTCCAGTGTCATTGCTAAATTGTAATTATTTTGCCACTATGTCCTATTTACTGCCTTACCGAGTGGGCCCGGCTCCTTCTCTGGGTGGAATACGCCCAGAACTCACTTTGTCACTCCTCCACCAGGCTGTCTCCCTTCCAGTGCGTCCTGGGGTATCAGCTGGCCCTGGCCCCATGGACCCTGAGCCAGACCAAAGCCCCTGCAGTGGACGAGTGGTTCCGGCGCCCAGAGGAGGTTTGGAACGCTGTACTGTCACGTCTACTCCTGCTCCACCGCTCCGGTGCTCGACATCGCCGGTTTACCTATCATCGGTCCTGGCAACCCATCATTACACACACCTGGCACACATGCACCTCATCATTAGGCAGACGTGAACTTCATCACTTCCCTGATTACTTCCCCTTTATTTAGCCCTCTGTATTCATCAATCCTTAGGGGTTATTGATTGTCTCTCACGTTCAGTACGCTTCACGTTTGTGCTTTTGTAACTCACCTTCTGCACCTGCTTTCTGATTCCCAGCGTATACGTAACAGTTAAGGGTTTGTAAGTAAGCATTTCACCGTAAGGTCTACACATGTTGTATTCGACACATGACAAATATTTTTTTTTGACAAAGTCTTAGCCAATTACGGTAACAAAAAGCTCGCAATTCGATAGTGCATTTGTTACATAAGCAATATTGTGACAAGATGGCAAAATGGAGCTACCCCTATATTGCTTACACATCTACTCAAGTGCCTATAGGCAGTAGGGGCTAGGTGTTGGTTTGGAATTTAGGATGTAGCTTGATGGTTTTAAACATGGCGTACATGCTCATGTGACATTTCCAACCGTTTAAATGAGTATACAGTGTGCAGCGAGGAATACACTTCAGGGATGCAGCGGTAAATACCATCTTAAATAAATCTTAAATGCAAATATATTCACACACAGGAGAACACGTGCAAACACGCACACATACATGCCACATAGAAAATGCATTTGGAAACATGTACACAGTCAAGCACACTGCAGAGATCATTATTTTGGTTGCCATATAGGACCTTACATCACACTCGCACACAATACTCGCTTCCATGCTGATAGAATACATCTAATTCGCTACCTCTGTGTTTCCATGGTGACCAGAGCACATTTATATTTTTCAAGGTGAGCAAAGAAAGTTTTGCTGGATTGTATGTTTTGTGCAAGGTATTTTCTGAATTGGCCGAGAGAAAATATAAGAGCGATATTCTGTACAAATTAAACATTTCCTTACCCATGAACTTGATGCCCAGTTCATCTGCTGCTCCATCCGAGGACACAGAGCATAAGAGAGGGAGAAAGAAAGAGATGGACACAGAGGGGGAAGAGATGGATAAAAGGTGAGGGAGAGCGATATACACAGAGAGATGGAGATGGGCAGAGGGAGAAGGAAAGGGGGAGAGAAAGAGTGGGAAGACAATACAGCGTTATTGAACAGCGTTATATGAAACACAGTCATTACCCTCACTCAGGATTTACCCACTGGAGCACTGCAGCTATAGTACTAGATCCTCCCTAAAATCCCTTTTCTTTAAAAAAATTTTTTTTTCAAACATATAAATGTTGTTATTGAGACAGACAATAGACTTTACAGACCTAAAATGCCTTTCATGTTCCAAGTCCACACAATAGGGACGTTTTGGGTGCACAGAGGTTTATTATGACAGAGGTTTATTATGACGTAGGTACTAGTATAAAAATAATTGCTGAGTAGCATAACCTGTCAAGGGAGGGGAGAAGTGGGAGGTGTAGACTTCAATGAAAGATGACAATGTCATGGTTTGTTATGTGATTGAAATTTGCTCCGTACAGGCCTTGATATTGGTTTTTCATCTCAGCCAGCGATAATTGTACGTTCCCCACCTCTCTGACCCCAACCTTATGTTTGTTTCAATATTAATGTTAGTTATCCCCAGCTCTTATGTTCACAAGACTGTCAGCAGACAGTAGACACACACACACACTGTATGTTCCTCTCTCCCTGCATTCAAGTATTTTCCAATAATCTCGGAGCTGGGGCGATAGATAAAGAGGAGCACTCGTGTTCCCTTCATCCTGACGTGACCCTCCTCCCCCTTTTCACGCCACTGTAATATAATCGAATTTAAATTCAAATGAAACCCTCACACTTAATTGCTTTTCTGACAGAGGTGGTCTGGGTTTATAAGTAGAATGCGGTTAGCAGGGCCTGGTGACAGATTATTTGGTTGCCACAGTCAAAAAAGAAGAGAGAGAAGAGAGAAGAACAACTCCCTGACAGCATGAAAACAGTCTGTTAGATGGATTTTGACTGTATCACAGGAAAATGTGTCAATGTCATACTAGTCATAGTTCCTTAATATATGTTGTTTCCCAGAAAATAAATGTATTTTACAATTTACAATAAAGTTATCTTTATACAGGGTACCTTAATGTAAAGTGTGTCTGAAATGTAAAATAGCCAAACAATTAAAACACATTGGATATACACACTGTAAAACATTTTTTTTATAGTATTATACAATAAAACTAAGAGTATTGTACTGTATGAATTATTTACAGTAAATTGCGTACAGAGCCAAAATCACACTGAGAGAAGCCCGTCAATGGCGTGAAATTTGCGTGCGAGAGTAGTGTCAATTCACATGCACTACAGAGCATATGCCAAAGTAAATGTCATGAAAATACACAATATACAGTTATATATCTTCGCTATGTAGCCCCTGGGAGTTGTTGTGAGTTCCTTTTGATTCATTTTGGATGTCCTACAGGAGCTACCATACCTGTGCTAAACGGTTCTTTCTTTGCTAGCTCACGAGGATGTTGTAGCTAATAAACCCAAGTAGTTTATAAACAACCAAGTCTTGTTCTTCTACATAAACAGTATTCTCTCTTGAAATTGGAGTCCTCAAGTTTTCCAGCCGTAGCCTGACTAAATGCCCATCAATATCATACAATGGTTTTCAAATATGTAGCCTATTTGACTGATAAACCTTAGCTTATAGCCCAATACATTTTAATAATACTACATCTTTAGTGTACTTAGCATAGGGAAGATCATACCAATTCCTTTTCTACTAAAAACCAATGCAATTTTTCTAATTATTTTACCAGTAGATGTGAGAAAAGTAGACTTGCTTTATAATTTGATGCGCTATGACGCAGTAGACGCAGTTGGCTCATGTGGCCCATCCGATTTCTCTCATTCACTCATATGCGTTCTATTTCCAGCGTGAGCACCCTTGTTCGCGCTCGTAAAAAAAAAACTTTTCATTTGAATTGAGCTTAACTGGTAAATTATTCTGTAAATTCCAAATAAACGTTGGTTTAACAGTACATTCATGTAAAGAAGTGGCTGTATTTTGAATGGTACTGTAACCCCACAGAATACGGTACCCTACTGTATTTTTGGAGCGCCTAAAACATTTTGAGCACTAGTGGGGGCATGGTATTGTTGTTCCTGGCTCATTAACCTATTTTGAGGCTTACCTTGTAAGATGCTACATTTGTTGCACACTTTACTGAGAGTTTGATGCAGTACCAGTCAAAAGTTTGGACACACTTACTCATTCAAGGGTTTTTCTTTATTTTTACTATTTTCTACATTGTAGAATAATAGTGAAGAAATCAAAAGTATGAAATAAAACATATGGAATCATGTAGTAACCAAAAAAGTGTGAAATAAATCAAAATTAATTTGAGATTCTTCAAAGTAGCCACCCTTTGTCTTGATGACAGCTTTGCACACTCTTGGCATTCTCTCAACCAGCTTCATGAGGTAGTTACCTGGAATGCATTTCAACAGCTCTGCCTTTTTAAAAGTACATTTGTGGAATATCTTCCTTAATGCGTTTTAGCCAATCGGGTGTGTTGCGACAAGGTAGAGGTGGTATACAGAAGATAGCCCTATTTGGTAAAATACCAAGTCCATATTATGGCAAGAACAGCTCAAATAAGCAAAGAAAAATGACAGAATGTCAGTTGTCATGACTCTCCTGTGAATGTGTGGGTCCGCTCTACAGCGCCCTCTCCCTCCGCAGAGGGGGAGAGGGGTGAAGTTGGTTGTTTCATGAAGGTCGTAAATACCTTGTAGAAACTCTGCCTTTGGGCTTTGCAAGAGGAGGGGAAAGAAACATTTTTGTTACAAGGAGATTCCTCCTGCCAAAACGGTGACATCAAAAGGATGAATAATGAAACAATATTTCTGTAATCCAAACAGTTGGAATGGTCCATGGGTACTGAAAGAACAATTATGCCAGATCAGTTGTTGTTGTCACGGATCCCCCTGGTAGTGCTGCTCATTCCGTACACCAGCTCCAGAGGTCTACGTCACCGGGCTTCTAGACGTCACTGAATTGGATTCAATACCACCAACCCCAGACTGTCTTGTCTCATTAAGCACACCTGGTTCCTATTTCCCCTGATTAGTATGTGTATATATGTGCCCTCTGTTCCCCATTGTCCTTGTCGATTATTGTGCCCATATCCGTTGGTGTTGTGAGTACCTGTGCTCTGTTGTATCGGCTTTCGTGCTATGTGTTATTGTGCATTTGTTATTACGGGTCTCGTCCCGTGTATTAACTTCTTAGGGAGCGGCAGGTGAGGTGACGGTTTTGGAGAGTCTGGCGTGCCCAAAGCAAAATGCCTGCCACTCAGGCTCCGAAAATAAGATATGCACATAATTAGTACTATTGGATAGGAAACACTCTGAGGTTTCTAAAAATCTTAACATAATGTCTGTGAGTATAACAGAACTGATATAGCAGGCGAAAACCCGAGGGAAAATCCATCCTGAAATGGAGTTTTTGGTGACCTTTGCTCTGTTTGACACTCTCCCCATTGACTTCAAGGCAATCCAGCTCCTGGTTTGAAGTACCTATGGTTCCACTAAATGTCAACAGTCTATATACAAAGACTGAGAGTGATTGGAGTAAGAGGAACGGATAGGAACAGGAAATGGTAAGGGGACCTGAAATGTCAACAAGTTTTCTCGGGCGTGAGTCTGGATGCGCGCCCCACTTTATTTTACTTATATTACGTTTAGGTGACATTCCGAGTGAAATATTATCGCTAATATTCATAAAAGGATAGCTAAGGATGCATTATAACTGGTATTTGATTTGTTTAGGAAAGGTTTATAGGTATATTTGAACGCGTTCTCTTCACATTTCAATGGGCGATTCGACGTTGGATTTTCTGAACATAACGCGCCAACAAAACAGAGATTTATGGATATAATAAATGACTTTTTCTAACAAAATAACCATTGGATGTCTTCGTTGGACACTTGGGAAGCCCTCAGCAGAAGTTCTTCAAAAGGTAAAGGAATTGTTTTCGCTGTGAAATGGGTTTTGTGTGAACCGCGCTGGTTTATGAATTTATGCTATCGCCCAGGATATTATCCATGTGAAATATTATCGTTAATATACATATTAGTGTACCTAAGGATCGATTAGAAACGTTGTTTGATTTGTTTGGACAAAGTTGATAGGTATATTTTTTGTCTTGTATAATGGACCAGTGGACAGTGGATTTTCTGAACAAAACGCGCCAGCCAAACGGAGCTTTATGGATATAAAGAGGGACTTTTTCGAACAAAAGGAACATTTATTGTCTTGTTTGGAACTTTTGGATTGCCATGAGAAGAAGATCTTCAAAGGTAAACGATTTATTTTATCTCTTTTTATGAGTTTTGTGACACCCGTGCTGGTTATATTATTATGCTAATGGAGGAAGTACGCGGGGCGCTGTCCTCAGACAATCAAATGTTATGCTTTCGCCGTAAAGCCTTTTTGAAATCTGACAACGCTGTGAGATTGCCAAGATTCTAAGCTTTTGAACAGTGTGCAATACTTGTATTTTCATTAAAGTTTTGTATTATTACATTTGTAATTTGAATTTGGCGCTCTGCATTTTTCCAGATGTTGTCAAGGCGCTAGCGCCCCACTGCTCCTGAGCGAGTTTATTAGCAAGTGCATCGGTGATGTTGTACACATAGCAACTATTAAAACCTTCCCCAAACAGAAACCGTGGATTGATGGCAGCATTCGCGCAAAACTGAAAGCGCGAACCACTGCTTTTAACCATGGTAAGGCGACCGGAAACATGACTGAATACAAACAGTGTAGCTATTCCCTCCAAGGCAATCAAACAAGCTAAGCGTCAATATAGAGACAAAGTAGAGTCACAATTCAACGGCTCAGACACAAGAGGTATGTGGCAGGGTCTACAGTCAATCACGAACTACAAAAAGACCATCGCGGACCACGATGTCCTGCTCCAAGACAAACTAAACAACTTCTTTGCTCGCTTTGAGGACAATACAGTGCCACCGACACGGCCCGCTACGAAAACCTGCAGGCTCACATTCACCGCAGCCAAAGTGAGTAAACATTTAAATGTGTTAACCCTCGCAAGGCTGCCGGCCCAGATGGCATCCCTGGCCCTGTCCTCAGAGCATGCACAGACCAGCTGGCTGGTGTGTTTACGGACATATTCAATCAATCCTTATCCCAGTCTGCTGTTCCCACATGCTTCAAGAGGGCCACCATTGTTCCTGTTCCCAAGAAAGCTAAGGTAACTGAGCTAAATGACTATCGCCTCGTAGCACTCACTTCCGTCATCATGAAGTGCTTTGAACGACTAGTCAAGGATCATATCACCTCCATCCTGCCAGACACCCTGGACCCAATCCAATTTGCTTACCGTCCCAATAGGTCTACAGACGACGCAATCGCAATCACACTGAATACTGCCCTAACCCATCTTGACAAGAGGAATACCTATGTAAGAATGCTGTTCATCGATTACAGCTCAGCATTTAACTACTTACGGAGTGGTGGGGCGCCCGACACTACCCGGTGAAATGTGAGGCGCCAAATTCAAAATCCAAAAGTTGAACTATTAAACAGTCATCAATATACAAGTGTTGCATAGTCATCAAAAGCTCTGATTCTTGGCAATATCACAGCATTGTCAGATTTCAAAAAGGCTTTACGGCGAAAGCACAACATTTGATTGTTTGAGGATAGCCCCTCTCATATTTTATGTATTAGCATAAATCCATAACCTACGCGGGTCTCACAAAACGCATAAAATCGCTAATATAAAATCGCTTACCTTTGTTGAACTTCTGCTGAGGGCTTCCCAAGTGTCCAACGAAGACAATCCATGCTTCTTTTGTTAGAAAAATAATTTACTATATCCATAAATCTCCGTTTGGTTGGCGCGTTATGATCATAAAATCCACCATTGAGTCGCCCATTGAACGGGTTCAAATTATACCTATTCTATTTCTCCAAACAAATCAAACATCATTTTAATGTTTCCTTAGGTATCATTTTATGTATATTTACTATAATATTTCAACCGGATTGTAGCCTGACTGATAAGAAAGGAAAATAAAAGTGAGGCGCGCTCTCATTCTCGTGACCGAAAAAAGTATTTCTCATTTCCACTTCCTTCAGTAAATCTTCTTCTATGCGATTCCCTTTAGCCCTATTGTTTTGAAACCTTGTCTAAAGACTGTTAACATCCTGTGGAAGCCATAGGTATTGCAGTCTCAGTCCAACATAACAGAAAAATGAATAACCACAATGGAGAAAAAGGTCATTTACAAAAAAAAATTCAAATCCGTTTGGATTTTCCTCTGGTTTTCGCCTGCTATATCACTTCTGTTATACTCACATACATTATTGTAACACTTTTAAAACTTCAGAGTGTTTCCTATCCAATAGTACTAATTATGTGCATATCCTATTTTCTGGGCCTGAATGGCAGGCATTTTACTTTGGGCACGCCAGACTCTCCAAAACCGTCTCCTCGGCAGCCGCTCCCTAAGAAGTTAACGAAAGCATAAAGATGCCATTATTAGTTACATTGTTTTAGTTTGAACGTGCAGACTGGCACTAAGTACAGAACAGCGGGAACATGTCCCTAGTCAGCGCCATTATTAGTGCAATGCCTCTTAAAATGTTGCCAGTGTGGAGGGGTGCGGGTCCACCTTCCTCCTCCTCCCTTCCCCATGGGCTAGGTCGGTCTTCTGTGCACGGCTTTGCGGCCCATCCCGTGCCCCCTGCCCTCGTGCCTTGAACCTCGAGCGCTTTCAGTGGATACAGCTGGAGAACTGCAAGGCAATCCCATTGTGCGCCACTCTGGAGCCATGACCAATTTGACCAATATATATTGTCCTGCTAATAACAGGGTTAATAACATATCTGTGAGAATATCCAACAGGCTTTTATATAATTCTAAATTATTAATAATAATCACTTTGTTTAAAAATAACAATATTTTGGAGATTATTTCGTTTTCAAATAACGTAAAATGAGCAAGAGAAAGGTCATTCTTGAACATCGGGTGAGATATTGTTACTAATTTGTAAATAAAGCCAGTTTGTTATTTAGAATAATTTATTTCTGTTTTTAGAGGGAGAGAAACCAAAAACCTACAATCATCTCATGGGTCTCCCAGTCAAGGGCAGCACGGGTATTGAACCAGCATCTGTAGCAACACAGCTTGCACTGTTATGCAGTGTCTTAGACTGTCACACCACTCAGGTGCCATATAATGTGACGGGTCGGGACTGGCCTACAGTACTAAAGTAAGACCAAAATAATCCTAACAAAATAAAATAATAAAAACCTTGTGCACAATTATCAGTTTCTATTTAGGTTTATGTCACCCATTCATTGTCAGTTAGAGACACAGTAGGACCCAATAGCATAATCAGTGCTCTAACTCCCCCTTGCGCTGGTCTGGAGCAATGACGTTGTGACGCAGGGTACCGTACTAAACCACAAATTACCTCTAAGTCCCGCTGCATAATCGCAAAACTTTTAGTGGAGCAACCACTGTACCTTGTCACAATAGAACTGATTGGCTCAGATGCATTAAGAAGGAAAGAAATTCCACAAATTTACTTTTAACAATGCCCACCTGTTAATTGAAATGCATTCCAGGTGACTACCTCATGAAGTTGGTTGAGAGAATGCCAAGCGTGTGCAAAGCTATCATCAAGGCAAAGGTGGCTACTTTGAGGAATCTACTAAGGGCTTCATGAAATCATTTTGATTGATTGATAGTGCTGTATAGCATCATGATGATACTGTTTACTGTGTGTGTGTGTGTGTGGGGGGGGGGGGGTCGTGTAACTGTAACACACAATTTATTATGGAAACCCCTAAGAGGTTATTATTAGGAAGAGAGTATGTGTATGATTGAGAAAAAGATAGGAAGGAAGAGAGACAGTGGGAGTGAGAGAGAGGATATTCCTGACCACAATGTGTATCCTATTTGTTGCTCCGCTCCCTTCTCTGTCTCTCCCTCTCCCGCTGTTAGTCTGTTCCTCTAGGTCAGTGAACGCAAGAGGAGTGATGTGGAGACTCAGAGTTCAGCAGTAGAAGGCAGGAAGGAAGAGAAGTTAGAGATGATTGGAGGGATAGAGACGTGAAGCGAGGAGGAAGAAGAGGGAGAAGAGAGAGAGAGGAAGGAGAGGGAGAGGAGAGTGGAGGGAGAGTAACATGGAGAGGAAGAGGAACATGAAGAGGGAGAGGAGGAGGAAGAGGGAGGGGAGGAAGCAGAGGGAGAGCACACTTGATAGGGGAGCCTACGTTTCCATGGAGTGTGTCTGCCCCAAGTCCCACCATTCACCCTTCTACCACACATCCTGGGCCTAAAGTGACAGTGGCAGGGATTTTGGAGTGTTTTTAAAAGTGGTAGGAGTAGGTTTTCTTTTGGATCTGGTGTTTAAGACCATCCTGTCCACATCCAATTCACTGAATTGTTGTCAAAGTAGGCTACTATTTATGGGTAGGTTCATCGTTAGATCCTTATTAGGAGCATCGTTAAATCTCCTAACTGTTTCCCAAAACCATCGTTACTAAAGTTGCACAGAAGACAGATAATTTGCACAGAAGACAGATCATTCTCTAATACTATTTTGTTTTCACTTTAATTTTCGAACAATAGGAAGACAAGGCATGTACTTGGGTCAGATAAGATGGAGTCCGTCTTGGGTACAAACTGGTCACAGCGTAGTCCGTGGTAACCCTCTTTACACCTGCAACAGAAAAACAACAGAAGTTGATATCCGAGGTATATGGAGGAAAAACACACGCTCATAGCATACATGTGGGTAGAGTATGTGGACGTGAGTAATTTTACTCATTGAGCAGACACTCTTATCCAGAGCGAATTAAAATCATTGCATTTAACTAAAGTAGGCAAAAAAACGACATATCACGATCATTGCAAGTAAAACTTTAGGAGAATACTGGCCCACCCAATCAGGCTGGCTTTACATATATAAAAATACTATAACAATGAAATGAATGAACTTGATTTGTTGGTTGTGTTGTCTCCTTAATAATCAGAAATGTTGTAAATGCAGTAGGAAGTTCCTGGAATCTAATTGGTTATATCGCAATCATATGGTTAAAATGTAATCACATGCGCATAGCCTATAGTCGGGAATGACAAATATCAAATAGCTGATTGTCGAGTTGCAGCTGTCAGTGAAAAGCACCTATAATAGACCTTTCGCAATATTTAATCACTGGTAAAACAAAAAATGCACATATATTCCTGATGATCCTTTCAAATTATTTTGTAGTGTAGTTTATTCCCATTAGTATACCCGGACTAATCTCTTGGGACTAGCGGAGACCAATGGCCATATCACTGATGAGTGCACATATTCACTGACTATCGTTGGGTGATTCAGTGACACTGGATGGATGTCCCTTTTCGTAGGCCTAGATTAGATAGTTGCATTCCACACAAGGTCGTTTTTATTGATCTTAGTTTGTCAGTGTCCACAGAGTATGCCTACCCTGTCATTTTGAGGTATTCATTATTCTGATAATGTCTCCATTCATTTAAAGTGTCGTAAAATTGTATCAAATGTGTTTATAAAAGCCAAAATGAATTTACTGAATGTGTGCAAAGAAAGGAGAAGAAACACCGAACAGTCTTTTTTGAGAGCAGTGAGTTACATTATTAGCCTAATTTATGACTATCCAATCTACTCATCACATAGGCTATCTTCCTTTAGTCTGCAAATGCAATGATAGATGCATGCAATGATTTATCATAAAGGTGAATTTTTGGTTGAAAAAATACCTCCCCAAACTTAAAACTCATGACCCGCCAGGTGTTGTGCATTTCATTATTGTTTACTGTCAGACTCGGACAGTCGGCCTGTTTTGTCAGCTTTGTTGTTGTAAGAGGTTGTATTGGTGTGCTGCCTACATGGCAATAATACAACAGACATGTTTGCAAAGGGACATTTGTGGTGTTTCTTGGTCACATGTATCCTGTGCTGTCTTTTGAATGATGCAATGTAATTGCACAATTTTCCACTTAAATCTGTTGGAGTATTTTTGCTGTATTTTTGCTGTAAAATGTTGGCCCAGCCACACTGCAATTTATGCCTAAGCCACTGACGTTAACTTCTTAGGGAGCGGCAGCTGAGGTGTCGGTTTTGGAGTGTCTGGCGTGCCCAAAGTAAAAGGCCTGCCACTCAGGCCCAGAAACTAGGATATGCACATAATTAGTACTATTGGATAAGAAACACTCTGAAGTTTCTAAGAGTGTTACAATATTGTCTGTGAGTATAACAGAACTGATATAGCAGGCGAAAACCCGAGGAATTTCTGTCCTGGAAAAAGTGTTTTTGACACATTGCCTCATTTTGAACCCCTCCCTGTTGAAAACAGCTATATATGAGAGTAAGATTGCAGTACCTATTGCTTCCACTGGAAGTCAACAGTCTCTAGACAGTGTTTGGTGATGTTAGGTTGCTCTGGATGGTAATAGAAGAAGAATTTCGAACTAGTCACAGGATGTAAACAGAAGAGGAGGCGCGTTCACGGGCTCGCGCGCGCTGTGGTTTTTTCCTTTCCTATCGTCCAGTTTATAATCCGGTTGAAATATTATAGTAAATATACATAAAAGTGTTCCTAAGGATAGATTATCAATGATGTTTGATTGTTCTTGGACAAGTGTATAGGTATATGTTGAACGTGTTCTCTTCACGGTTCAATGGACGAGTGGATGCTGCATTTTATGAACATAACGCGCCAACCAAACATAATATAATAAATGACTTTTTCTAACAAAAGAACCATTGGATGTCTTCGTGGGACACTTGGGAAGCCCTCAGCAGAAGTTCTTTGAAAGGTAAGGGATTTTATATTAGCGATTTTATGCGTTTTATGAGAACCGCTTTGGTTATGGATTTATGCTAATGCATAAAATATGAGAGGGGCTATCCTCAAACAATCAAATGTTGTGCTTTCGCCATAAAGCCTTTTTGAAATCTGACAACGCTATGATATTGCCAAGAAGCAGAGCTTTTGATGACTACGCCCCACTGCTCCTAAGTAGTTAAGCTTCTTGAAAACAAGCTACTATCTGCCAAATCAGTGCCATAAAGGGTGGAAGAGAATACAAGTGCAAGTACGTATGTATCTCACATCTTCAGCACAAAGGAGAGAAGGAGAGAAATAAGACATTTGAGAGGATTCAAATGAGGGGGAGGCCTATAATGCTAAGGAGGAGGGCAATAAAAGAGAGACAAAGGAGAAGAAGAGGGCAACCCCACTGATAGCACAGTCCTGACAGTATTGCCATGTCCCAGTGGAGGTATTGGAAGGACTCGCTCTCTTCTAGACCTGGGTTCAAACAGTATTCCTTTTCTTACACTTTAGTAGACACTGGACTTCACATGATTCAGTTTTGTGAGATTTTAGGTTTTCTTACAGCAAAGTGCCCACACAGACATTTCGGTTATATGCCTCCCCCGAGCATGTGTCAAATAAATCTACTGAAAAAAATCTACTTTTTTAGGCATTCATATTTTTTTACAACCCTTTGCCCTAAGCACACATATGATGGCCTAAAGGCTTTCCAAATGAAGAGTTTAGCAGTACTGAAAATCTACAGAATTGGATGAGATGTTGGCTGCCCTTTATCCCCCATACATTTATATTTCGTTACTAGCCTTTAGTTTAGCATAAGCACCCATGGTCTGTAGACTTAGTTGAGTGTGCTCTGTCTCTGTTCTATTTTCATCCTCAAGAGCAGCATACGCACTTTGTGTTAAGTTTACCATTGATGCTGCTTCACTCAACATTGCCTCAAGCCCCACCACTGCAGAGTTTAGTTAGCTAGCTTCTTAGCTAGCTGTAAAAAGTGTTTGTGTTATTAGCTTTAGCCTATTTAGCTTGTTCCAACCAGTTAATCTGCCACTGCCACAATGGATATCAGAAATTGGCTTTGCCAAAGTACCCAAACAAAACCAAAGGAGAAGGAGAACAATGAGCAGTAGCATCAAACCACCAAGGCCGCCGCCAAGCCCTGCAGCGATGATCCTGCCGTGCTCCAGCTAGCTCTGCGTGCAGAGCCTACCCACCCTTCCACAAGCACCGCCAGGATAAATCTTCTTAGGGATCGGTGGCACGCTAGCGGTCCACCTACGACAACATCCGATGCAATCCAGAGCGCCAAATTCAAATTGCAAAAATAGTCATATTAAACATTCATGAAAATACAAGTGTTGTTCACCATTCAAAAGCTTAGAACCTTGGTAATCGAACCGCGTTGTCGGATTTACAATAGGCTTTAAGGCGAAAGCAGAACATTCGATTGTCTGAGGACAGCGGCCCACAACAACATATTATTGAAAGCAGCACAGGGCGTATCCAAATTTTAAATAGCGATAAAATAAATCACTTACCTTTGAAGATCTTCCTCTGTTTGCAATCCCACGGGTCCCAGGAACACAAAGAATGGTTGTTTTGTTCGATAAAGTCCTTCTTTATATCCCAAGAAGTCAGTTTAGTTGGCGCCATGGAGTTCTGTAATCCAGTCATTCAACATGCAGACAAATAAATCCCAAAAGTACCGGTAAAGTTCGTCCAAACAAGTCAAACAATGTTTCTAATTAATCCTCAGGTTGTCAAATATCTAAATAAACAATATTATTTCAGACGGAGAATAGTATGTTCAATAGGAAAGAAAAATAACGAGGAACGCGCACCCATTCACGCTCGCAAAACAGTAGTGTCCGTATTGTGAGCCACTTGGAAGAACTTCAATTTCTTGTTAGATTTTCAAAAAACAAGCCGGAAACCATGTCTAAAGACTGTTGACATCTAGTGGAAGCCATAATAACTGCAATCTGGGAGCTAATTCTCTCTAAAGTCAATGGAAAGACTGTGACCTAAAAAAAACACATTTTCCAGATGGATCTTTCTCGGGTTTTTGCCTGCCATATCAGTTCTGTTATACTCACAGACATTATTTTAACAGTTTTAGAGACTTCCGAGTGTTTTCTATCCAATACTACCAATTATATGCATATCTGGGCCTGAGTAACAGGCAGTTTACTTTGGGCACTCTCCGTACTTCCGAACACTGCCCCCTAGCCCTAAATGGATAATGGCTCCACAGCCCCCTCCACCTCCAACTGTTCCTGACGATCTTGGAAGAGAGGAGCCAGCCCAGGTTAGCCTAGAGTCCTAACCTAGCCACAGGTTTTTGTCCTAAAACTTTAATTTAATAGCAACTGGTTCAAAGGAAGAGAGTGGCTGGAATCCCCGGTTACTGCAGATTTTGTTTCCCATGTCGAAAGTTCTGTGTTGGGTCCAATGCTAACGCAGACAAGGCCTTCACCCAAGCTGGGTAGTCTAACTGGAAGCATGCTATTGATAGTACCAAATGTTTCGCTAGGCACGCATCAAGCAAAGAGCACTTGAAATGCACTGCACTGTCGAAAGAAAAACAAGTTTGAAGATCTATTGCAAAATCGGTGTCAACACCTGTTATGATGGGCAGCTGGCAATACATTTATTTTTGAGTTCCTTGTTTCAAACCAGCAACCCCTGAGGGGGACATTGGACAAGATAGAGTAAAGAAGGGAGGGGGGCAGTGGATTTTCGGTCTATGATGGAATATACTCTCAGAAAAGAAAGAACTCGCCAAGGTGTTTAGCACCATACACCACAATGCCACATACATGTCACATTATATTCAAAATGAAATCATAGGGCTGATAAGTGGGGCATGCACAGCTAATCAAATCAAATCAAGTTTATTTGTCACGTGCGCCGAATACAACAGGTGTAGACCTTACAGTGAAATTCTTACTTACAGGCTCTAACCAACATGCAAAAAGGTATTAGGTGAACAATAGGTAAGTAAATAAATAAAAACAACAGTAAAAAGACTTTGAACATCCCAAGGAGCACCATTAAATCCATTATTAAAAAATAGAAAGAATATGGCACCACAACAAACCTGCCAAGAGAGGGCCGCCCACCAAAACTCACAGACCAGGCAAGGAGGGCATTAATTAGAGAGGCAACAAAGAGACCAAAGATAACCCTGAAGGAGCTGCAAAGCTCCACAGCAGAGATTGGAGTATCTGTCCATAGGACCATTTTAAGCCGTACACTCCACAGAGCTGGGCTTTACAGGAGAGTGGCAAGAAAAAAGCCATTGCTTAAAGAAAAAAATTAGCAAACATGTTTGGTGTTCGCCAAAAGGCATGTGGGAGACTCTCCAAACATATGGAAGAAGGTACTCTGGTCAGATGAGACTAAAATTGAGCTTTTTGGCCATCAAGGAAAAGGCTAAGTCTGGCGCAAACCCAACACCTACCTCTCATCACCCCGAGAACCCCATCTCCACAGTGAAGCATCATGCTGTGGGGATGTTTTTCATCGGCAGGGACTGGGAAACTGGTCAGAATTGAAGGAATGATGGATGGTGCGAAATACAGGGAAATTCTTGAGGGAAACCTGTTTCAGTCTTCCAGACATTTAAAACTGGGACGGAGGTTCACCTTCCAGCAGGACAATGACCCTAACCATACTGCTAAGCAACACTTGAGTGGTTTAAGGGGAAAAATTTAAATGTCTTAAATGCCTACTCAAAGCCCAGACCTCAATCCAATTGAGAATCAGTGGTATGACTTAAAGATTGCTGTACACCAGCGGAACCCATCCAACTTGAAGGAGCTGGAGCAGTTTTGCATTGAAGAATGGGCAAAAATCCCAGTGGCTAGATGTGCTAAGCTTATGGAGACATAACCCAAGAGACTTGCAGCTGTAATTGCTGCAAAAGGTGTCTCAACAAAGTATTGACTTTGGAGGGGTGAATAGTTATGCACCTTAAGTCCTGTTTTTTTTGTCTTATTTCTTGTTTGTTTCACAATAAAACTATTTTGCATATTCAAAGTGGTAGGCATGTTGTGTAAATCAAATGATACAGACCCCCCAAAAATCCATTGTAATTCCAGATTGTAAAGCAACAAAATAGGAATGAATACTTTCACAAGCCACTGTAAGTTCATTGTTTACCTAGCTAGCTATATGTATTAAGCTAAAGTGTACTGTTAGCTAGCTAGCTAAATTTAGCTGGCTGCCTCTCTAGCAGAAGTTATTATTTGTTTCCCAGAGCTGTTTGCTCTTCTAGTTAGAGCCTAATGTTAAGCAGTGTTGGCACTTTGATCATTGTTGTTTAACTACCTAACGTTAGCTGGCTGGCTCGTTAGCTAACATTGGTCAAAATCACTCATTGGTGTTGGCATTTTAACCTCTCTGGGCTAGGGTCCCTTTTTCATAATTTCCGCCTGTCTGACGTTCCCAAAGTAAACTGCCTGTTACTTAGGCCCAGAAGCTAGGATATGGTAGCATTGGATAGAAAATACTCTCTTTCTAAAACTGTTAAAATAATGTCTGTGAGTATAACAGAATTGATATAGCAGGCGAAAATCCAACCAATTTCTTGCAAACCTATTGAAAAATCGAATTTCCTCCTCTCAGATTGCAGTACCTATGGCTTCCACTAGATGTCAACAGTCTTTGTACAAGGTTTCATGCTTGTTTTTTGAAAAACAAACAAGTAGTTGTAGTTTTTCTCAAGAGAGCTCCATGACAAAAGTAGTGTTTTGGCGCGCGCTAATGAGGGTGCGCTCTTCGTTCTTTTCCTTTCCTATTGAACATACTAGTCTCCGTATTAAATATGATCGGTTATTTAGATATTAGAGTCCCTGAGGATTAATTAGAAACGTAGTTTAACTTGTTTGGACGAACTTTACCGGTAACTTTTTGGATTCCTTTGTCTGCATATTGAACGAGTAGATTACTGAAATCAAGGGTGCCAACTAAACAGACATTTTGGGATATAAATCCGGACTCTATCGAACAAAACGACCATTCATTTTGTAGCTGGGACCCTTGGGATTGCAAACAGAGGAAGATCTTCAAAAGTAAGTGATTTATTTTATGACGCCTGTCTGGTTAGAAAAATATGTTGATGTGTCCTTAGACAATCGAATGCTATGCTTTCGCTGTAAAACCTATTGTAAATCGGACAACGCAGTTCGATTACCAAGATTCTAAGCTTTTGAATGATGTAAGACACTTGCATTTTCATGAATGATTAATATAACGATTTTTTATTTTGAATTTGACGCTCTGCAATTTCACCCGATGTTGTCGACAGGTGTGCCGCTAGCGGGATGCGAGCCTTAATGAACTTTTATGTTTATTGTGTTATAGAGTAATATAAGGAGAATTCAATATAGTTCCAATGCAAAAACCCAACTGATGCCCCAGATGTGCATGGCTGTATCTTACTGTAGGTTATTTGTATCTCTGTTTGCTTTTGTTTACTGTTACTATAACTAGTCTAACTATAGATTGTGTCATGCCTTTATCAGTCTGATATTTGTTTACTAGGCCTACTTGGTACTGCTGTTTTGTTCTGTTCGCATTCGTGTCGGTATTCTAATCCAAACTGCTATTCAGTATTTTTGTTTGCATGCTTGTATAACTAGGCTACTACTTTCATGCATTTAGTTTGCATTATTTTGGTAAGACAGCTGTGTGTACGGCTCCATTGACATAGGCTGTTTGTAATAGGGGAATTACGCTATGTACTGTATTTTGTACCCTGTAGTCATTACCAAAATGGTCTTGCTTTCGTGTGTAGGCGCTGTCCATTGTGCTGATACAATGCAGGCTACAGATTGAGCCCATCTCCACTAACTGTCACTTCAAAAGCTCTCAATCAATGGTCTCTGAGTCTTTTCTGGTATAGAGTGATATAAGCAGAATTCTATATAATTCCAATGCAAAAATTTCCCAAAATTGTGCCCCCTAACTGATTTTAACTACCCCCTTAATCACTTTATCCTGGCGTCGGGTCTGTATTGGTCATAAACAATCAATGCATTAAACTCAGCAGCCATGTAGTAAAAACATATCTGTCCCATTATGACATCTGTGAGCGCACAGTCAGTGTCATCAAGACAGATACAACGTTGCAATCTCCATACATCTCTATGTGACAATGGAAATGAAGAAGTGGATAGAATCTTGTTTCTTGTGACTATCAGTAAAATTAACAAATGTATAAAATATACACTGAGTGTAGAAAAAATTAAGGACACCTGCATTGTCCATGACATAGACTGACCAGGTGAATCCAGGTGAAAGCTATGATCCATTATTGATGTCACTTGTTAAATGCACTTCAATCAGTGTGGGTGAAGGGGAGGAGACAGGTTAAAGAAGGATTTTTAAGCCTTGAGACAATTGAGTCATGGATGTTGTATGTGTGCCATTCAGAAGGTGAATGGCCAAGACAAAATATTTAAGTGCCTCAATGTTTTGTAAACTCAGTGTAGATTTCTATGTACAGCTTTGTAAGACTATAAATGACCAACCACCCAGCTTTGGAGTAGTTAGAAGGTCTATTTCCCTGCTTTTGAGAGTAGCTGGGGTTGGAAGACTACCTGTCAAAACAAGACTAGAAATAAGTAGACATCAGGCCCTATTAAATTTTATTTAAATCTTACAGCGCTCATTTAAGCTCATCTCTAACTTTGCTCGCTCTCATTCTGGCTGGGTCTGTATTGTGTAGCGACTGTGTATATGGCTGAGCTTGACCCAAGCCAATAAGAGCACAATTGGACACCTATCAAGTGTACTTTTCCTCCCCACTGTCAACTTGATCATGTTTTTGGGTCAGAATCAAATTGTTGAATCCAATTGATTTGTTTGGTACTTCTGTGGGTATGGCACTTTGTTATACATTAGTCCTAAATAAATGTTTGAAGGAGAGAGAGAATAAATGTGTTCTAAAGTATCCTAGGTGAATGGAACTGAGATGCAGCCAATGATTTTGACTGATCCGTCTTGTTAAATTAAAATGTTTGTCCACGTGAACGCAAATGTGAAAGGGCATTTCAGTTAGTATGAAAAATACCTGGTACAGTATATTATTAAGAAAGAATGTGGATATAATGGACTCTTTCTGGTAGTTAATTCAAATAATTAAATGCAATGGTAATAGCCTGGTCCCAGGCTATCTGTGTGTGCTGTATTGGCTATACAGCACAAACATATGCTATTTGTGCTATATATAGCACTACTAAACTTAGTGAATTTCAGTCAAAAGACAGCAAAAAGGGATGATTTAAGTAAACACCAAGTTAGCGGACTGTATAAGGTGTTACCCAGATTGCAAGTATAAAGCATGCCATCATGGCAGGACGCATGAGAGAGTATTTGCGCCTCACATTTTCCTGTTTCTAGTCACAATTTCCTACCCTCCCTGTGCTGAAATGCCTCATTAACATTCTGAGTCACAACCCACACGAAGAATGTCTGTCTGGCTACCTATTTACTGCATCTCCACCCTCTTTTTGTTTGTCTATATCTCTATTTCTCCCCCTCAGTCTCTCTTTCACTGTGAAACAGGCTTAGAAATCCTTCAATTTGATGGAAACAATGCATTGTAGACAAATGTGTTNGTGCAAATGAGCAAGTAGAATGTGTGCTTGAATACAATAAACGATGTGTATGATGATGACTGTGTGTGTGTGTGTGTGTGTGTGTGTGTGTGTGTGTGTGTGTGTGTGTGTGTGTGTGTGTGTGTGTGTGTGTGTGTGTGTGTGTGAGTGAGTGAGTGAGAGAGAGCCTTGAATGCAGCGAGAGAGAGAGCCTTGAATGCAGCGAGAGAGAGAGCCTTGAATGCAGCGAGAGAGTGAGCTCTGGGGTGGGTGTGCGTGCATGCGCATCCTTGGGTGTGTTTTAAAGACAATATATATTACACAGTACATTTCCCATGTATTGGAGCTGTAGTTCTACCTTTCTAAAGCGCTTACCACCACATGCTAGAGTCGGGAAGGAATATACTTCTGTGTCTGGGCATGGGAAGCAGGGGTGGGGAATACTGCCACCCAACTTGTTAATTAACAACTGAGTAAAAATAATGAAAGTGCTGAAGAGCACAGTGACTTTCAACATGGACTGAGGATGCCACCTTTCCAGCAAGTCAGTTTGTCAAATTTCTGCCCTGCTAGAGCTGCCCAGTCAACTGTAAGTGCTGTTATGGTGAAGTGGAAACGTCTAGGAGCAACTATGGCTCAGCCGCGAAGTGGTAGGCCACACAAACTCACAGAACGGGACCGCCAAGTGCTAAAGCAGGTAAAAATGTTTGTCCTCAGTTGCAACACTCACGAGTTCCAAACTTCCATGGCCGAGCAGCCGCACACAAGCCTAAGATCACCATGCGCAATGCCAAGATTCGGCTGGAGTGGTGTAAAGCGCTTGGACCACCATTGGACTCAGGAGGAGTGGAAACGCGTATCTGGCAGTCCGACGGACGTATCTGGGTTTGGCGGATGCCAGGAGAACGCTACCTGACTGAATGCATAGTGCCAACAGTAAAGTTTGGTGGATGAGGAATAATGGTCTGGGGCTGTTTTTCATGGTTCGGGCTAGGCCCCTTAGTTCTAGTGTAGGGACATTTTTACGCTACAGCATACAATGACATTGTAGACGATTCTGTGCTTCCAACTTTGTGGCAGCAGTTTGGGGAAGGCCCTTTACTGTTTCAGCATGTCAATGCCCACGTGCACAAAGCAAGTTCTATACAGAAATGGCTTGTCAAGATTGGTGTGCAAGAACTTGACTGGCCTGCACAGAGCTCTGACCTCAACCTCATTGAACACCATTTGGATGAATTGGAATAACAACTGCAAGCCAGGCCCAATTGCCCAACATCAGTGCTTGACCTCACTATTGCTCTTGTGGCTAAATGGAAACAAGACCCCGCAGCAATGTTCCAACATCTAGTGGAAAGTCTTCAAAGAAGAGCGGAGGCTGTTATAGCAGGAATGAGACTTTAGATGAGCAGCATTCATTTTCACTGTTCTAATTACCTTTGTAAACAGTTTATAATACTGGGACCTCAAGCGTTTGTGGTATATGTCCAATATACCACGGCTAAGGGCTGTATCCAGGCATCGTGTCAAAGAACAACCCTTAGCCGTGGTATATTAACCATATACCACACCCCCTCGGGCCTTATTGCTTAAATATGAGATAGGAGGAGGAATATACCCCCTAGGCGCTGATATATTACCAGTTTAACCAATAACCACTAGAGGGAAATAAACTCAAAACTGGCCCTAGTTCTGTGTATAGGGGGGTATTTCATCCTAAACACTGGCTTCACTGGTGTAGCGGACATCCCTGCAGCCCCCACAAGGCGGTGGGGCCCACAAGCTCTGGGTGCCCATATGCCTGTCATCAGGCACAGTAACCCTCCAAAAAGTCATTCATGAACCTTTTTAATTTCCATATGTGCTAGGAAACTAAATGTTTGTTTCTTGGGCATCAGGAATGTGACCGAAAAAGGGCCTTAGGCCTTGAAAAAGAAAACATTTAACTGACTGAAAGTAAGGGGATATCGGTAAACAAATGCTGTGGTCAAAAACGCATATCAGACTGAGAGTCTAAACCTTCTTTGGTAGTTCTTTAGGAGTTTTAGTGAACAGTTACATTGTAAAAACAGTTCGATTGTGGTGGCAGCATCAGGGAAACTGGGCAGAAAAAGTGGTGCTTCAAATATAGCAGTTCTATTATTGGGCCTCTCATTCAAATTAATTGCCGGCCTCAACACGTTACGGAAAGAGATTAACTGAAAAGGAAGCTCTGGGGATACTGGACAGCCAATAAATCGGCAGATGAAAACATATCATCTTTAGCAGAAAACTGTTCTTGAGGGCTTGAACAAAAAAAGCGGTTTTCGATTTCATTTAAACTGGTGAACTGGAAATTGAGTTGTGTGGTTGCAATATCAACAGTCCCTTATCTCTGGTATATCTTGGCATGCATCTTTCAAGACTAAGTTTAAATTGTATGCAGCGCAATGGACAAATAATGCACAATGTTTCAGGAAAACTGAACCTACAGACCGTGGTGAAAACATTTGCACACAAAAATGCAAGGGAGATCCAGACGGATACTGTAGGCCTCTATGTAGAAAGAGAGAGAGAGACAAGAACAGACACAGAGACACTTTTTTCTAAGAGAAAGAGGACTTCAGGAGACTTTTAATTTGATGTAATTTACCTTGAATATTGCAGCCCATTTGTGTAGGATATTATTAGCCAGACACAACCTGCTGAGTTCAACAATAAAGTGGCTGAATTCATCCTCAAACCAACTTATTTTTTCCTCATTGTTAGGTTATTTGATGTGTAATTTTTATTAAAAGTTTATGAATAGCAGCTAAATAGCAGATTAATACGGTATACAGTAGAAGTCGGAAGTTTACATGCACCTTAGCCAAATACATTTAAAGTTTTTCACAATTCCTGACATTTAATCCTAATAAGAATTCCCTGTCTTAGGTCAGTTAGGATCACCACTTTATTTTAAGAATGTGAAATGTCAGAATAATAGTAGAGAGAATGATTTATTTCAGCTTTTATTTCTTTCATCACATTCACAGTGGGTCAGAAGTTTACGTACACTCAATTAGTATTTGGTAGCATTGCTTTTAAATTGTTTAACTTGGGTCAAACATTTCGGGTAGCCTTCCACAAGCTTCCCACAATAAGTTGGGTGAATTTTGGCCCATTCCTCCTGACAGAGCGGATGTAACTGAGTCAGGTTTGTAGGCCTCCTTGCTCGCACACACTTTTTCAGTTCATCCCACAAAGAACTGTGGCTTTGTGATGGCCACTCCAATACCTTGACTTTGTTGTCCTTAACGTCTTAGGGATCGGTGGGGTGCAAGGGGGCAGTTTTCGGAAGTTCTGAGATTCTGGCGTGCCCAAAGTAAACTGCCTGTTACTCAGGCCCAGAAGCTAATATATGCATTTGGATAGAAAACACTCGGAAGTTTCTAAAACTGTTAAAATAGCGTTTGTGAGTATAACAGAACTGATATAGCAGGTGAAAACCAGAGGAAAATCCATCCAGGAAATTGCTTTTTTCAGCTCCCTGACTTTTCCCATGCTTTGCTATATAACATTGAAAGGAATAGCTCCCAGATTGCAGTACCTATGGCTTCCACTAGATGTCAACAGTCTTTAGACAAGGTTTCAGGCTTTTATTTTGAAAAATGACCAAGAAGTAGTTGTTTTTCATGGGGTACTTCCTGGGGTCTGTATTCCTGTGGCGCGCGTGACTGAGAGCGCGCTCTTTGTTATTTATCTCCGGTATTGAACATAGTACATTCCGTCTGAAATTTTATAGTTTATTTACATATTAGGGTAGCTGAGGATTGATTAGAAACGTTTGACTTGTTTTGATGAACTTTACCTGTACTTTTTTATTTGGATTTATTCGTCTGCATGTTTGAACGCCTTTGAACATGTGGATTACTGAACAAAATGTGCCAACCAAACGGAGTTGCTTACCTTCTTAGGGAGCGGCAGCAGAGGTGATGGTTTTGGAGAGTCTGGCGTGCCCAAAGTAAAATGCCTGCCACTCAGGCTCAGAAAATAGGATATGCACATAATTAGTACTATTGGATAGGAAACACTCTGAAGTTTCTAAAAGTGTTAACATAATGTCTGTGAGTATAACAGAACTGATATATCAGGCAAAAACCTGAGGAAAATCCATCCGGAAATGCAGTTTTTGGTGACCTTTGCTCTATTTGACACTCTCCCCATTGACTTCAAGGCAATCCAGCTCCTGGATTGTAGTACCTATAGCTTCCACTAGATGTCAACAGTCTATATACAAAGACTGAGAGTGATTGGAATAAGAGGAACGGATAGGAACAGGAAATGGTAAGGGGACCTGAAATGTCAACAAGTTTTCTCGGGCGCGAGTCTGGGTGTGCGCCCCACTTTATTTTACTTACATAACGTTTAGGTGACCATCCGAGTGAAGTTTTATCGCTAATATTCATAAAAGGATAGCTAAGGATGCATTATAACTGGTATTTGATTTGTTTAGGAAAGGTTTATAGGTATATTTGAACGCGTTCTCTTCACGTTTCAATGGGCGATTCGACGTTGGATTTTCTGAACATAACGCGCTAGCGCCCCACTGCTCCCTAAATAGTTAACTGTTATGAAGAATTAATTGAGGCCTTGGCGAAAATGCAGGTAAAAAAAGTAGAAGATGAAGAATCACTGGAAGAGGACATAATAGCTGAAATGTAATTAAAAAGCAAGAGTGGACAGAGAAATTAGAAGGCTAGAAAAATGCTTAATTTAAAAGAGGGAGAGAGCAAAAGAAAAAGAACAGGCGTGTAGGGAACGCCAGTTTTAGAGAAATGGTCAATGCAAAAAAAGGGAAAAAAGAGGGCTGCGGAGTAGGAGGACGATGAAATAACCTGAAAGATATGTTGCACAATGTCCAATTTTGATAAAAGGGACGCAAGGGCACTATGTCGCATGGTGATCACAGGACCTGTAAGGATTGGTTGCCCGCCTACCGGACCTCCATGAGAGAGCTGGAAAATGGATTAGAGCCTTTGAAGAGCAAACCATGGGGAAACTACTGGCTGTAGGGGATCTGAAGGCACTGTTGGCGAGAGGGGTGGGGGCGGCCAAAATGGAGGATGTACTGTGTGCCAGTGACCTGAGAGAGGCAGTATGGAATGGACTTTGATACATATCGTCCTGGATTCTAGAGGGCCCTAAGAGAAGAGTACCCCACAAGGATTGATCCACTGTCGCTAAAAGGATAGGCACTGGGGGAAACAGAGAATCCGGCTGCGTACCTACATGAACAACTGAAATGATGGATACAGGAAACAGAACGGGATCCAGAGGGAAACACACTGATGACAACTCTGTTCCGGAACTTAGTGATAGAAGCCATGCCACAGCCAGTGAGAAGCATGCTGGAGGACTTGGTGGGCCTGACTTTAAAATCACACAAAGAATTCTGTGACCATGTGATCCATGAAGTGGAAACATACAGAAAGGATCAACAGAGACTCACAGAACACATTCAGAGAAAACTGACTCAGCTTCAGCTGGAAGAACTGACCAACAAAAGAAAAGAAAAAGTCCAGGCACCAGTGACAGCACCTGTGGCTGAAGTAGAGACAATGGCTGCAGTCTCCCCAGGAGGGCCGCAACTGCCTCCCGTCCAGCAAGCCCAAGTACAACACACCACGTTTAGGGAATGTGTATGCACAACAACCCCAACAATGGAATAAAGGCAATAGGCAGAAAAGACCTCCACAAAACAATCATTGAAAAGGAACCAGAGGTCCACAGGGGCCACCTGGGATCTGTTGGGGATGCCAACAGCCAGGACACACCAGACGAAACTGCCCTACAAATCATTGGCAGCCACAAGGTAATGGGAACCAACATAATTGGAACCAAGCTGGTGGATGGCAAAACAATCAGAGGCAGCCACAGGGCCCTGTGAAATCATGGGCGGGGCCTAATCAGGGATACTAGGGGTGTACAGAGAATTCTACATGGGAGGGTAGTTCCCAATGATAACCATGAGAGCTGATCAAGAACCTATGCTGCAGGTTCAAATAGAGAACAGAGGCACACCCATGATGACAGATACTGGAGCCACTTACACATGTGTAAGTGCAAATTCTGTTTGGTAAATACACCAAAACTATAGGATTCTCAGTGCAAATGCAGCTAATTCCAATGACAGCTCCAGTTTGTCTGACAGCTGATGGCAAATCAGCAACACTTCCCATACTACTGTCAGAACAAACCCCGATTTAATTTACTGGGAAGGGATGCTCTATGCAAAATGGGCATACAAATTAACTTCTAATGGAGCGGCAGCATAAAATGCCTGCCACTCAGGCCCAGAAAATAGGATATGCACATAATTAGTACTATTGGATAGGAAACACTCTGAGGTTTCTAAGAGTGTTAAAATATTGTCTGTGAGTATAACGGAACTGATATAGCAGGCAAAAACCCGAGGAAAATCCATCCAGATTTGCAGTTTTTTATGTAAATGACTTTTCCAGGCTGCCTATTCATTTGTATTTTACCTAGGACTGAGACTGCAGGACCTATGGCTTCCACTAGATGTCAACAGTCTTTATACAAAGCCTGGAAGGTCTAGCAGTAAGCAGAACGGATAGGAAGAGGAAGTAGTCAGGGGACCACTTTTGTTTACAACGTTTGACGGGCGCGAGATTGTGAACACGCACCACTTTATTTTCCATTCCTATTGTTCACGTTATCGTCCGGTTGAAATATTACAGTAAATATACATAAAAGGATACCTAAGGATACATTAAAAATGATGTTTGATTTGTTTGTAGAAAGTGTATAGGTGTAATTTGAACGTGTTCTCTTCACGGTTCAATGGGCGACTCAACGGTAGATTTTATGATCATAACGCGCCAACCCAAGAGTTATGGATATAATAAATGACTTTTTCGAACAAAAGAACCATTGGATGTCTTCGTTGGACACTTGGGAAGCCCTCAGCAGAAGTTCTTCGAAAGGTAAGCGATAATGTGTGGGGTGCTATCCTCAAACAATCAAATGTTGTGCTTTCGCCGTAAAGCCTTTTTGAAATCTGACAACGCTGTGATATTGCCAAGAATCAGAGCTTTTGATGACTATGCAACACTTGTATATTTATGAATGTTTAATAATTCAACTTTTGGATTTTGTATTTGGCGCCTTACATTTCACCGGGTAGTGTCGGGAGTGGCCCGCTAGCGCCGCTACTCCCTGCTGAGGGCTTCCCAAGTGTCCAACGAAGACATCCAATGGTTATTTTGTTGGAAAACGTCATTTATTATATCCATAAATCTCAGTTGGGTTGGCGCGTTATGATCATAAAATCCTCCGTTGAGTCGCCCATTGAACCGTGAAGAGAACACGTTCAAATTATACATATACACTTTCTGCAAACAAATCAAACATCATTTTTAATGTATCCTTAGCTATCCTTTTATGTATATTTACTGTAATATTTCAACCGGACGATAACGTGAACAATAGGAAAGGAAAATAATGTGGGGCGCGCTCACAATCTCGCACCCGTCAAACGTTGTAAACAAAAGTGGTCCCCTGACTACTTCCTCTTCCTATCCGTTCAGCTTAGAGCTAGATCTTCCAGACTCTGTATAAAGACTGTTGACATCTAGTGGAAGCCATAGGTACTGCGGTCTCAGTCCTACATAACATTGTATGCAATAGGCAGATTGGAGAAAACAAAAAAAACTGCAAATCCGGGTTTTCCTCGGGTTTTCGCCGGGTATATCAGTTCTGTTATACTCACAGACATTATCTTAACGGTTTTAGAAACTTCAGAGTGTTTCATATCCAATAGTACTAATTATGTGCATATATTTGGGCACGCCAGACTCTCCAAAACCGTCACCTCTGCTGCCGCTCCCTAAAAAGTTAAAGGAAGGGGCCGGTATAAGAAACATAGTGGAAACTCTGTCTAGCCCATGTTTAAACTCCAATCCAATGCTTTGAAAGTTCCCAAAACATTCCAAATCATTTTTTTCATAAAACTGGATAGTAATTGGATGAAACCATATCAAATTAGGACTACAAAAGTATGAAAACTTACTGCTGATAAAGTTTGATCATAAAGTTGCTGGTTCCCTCCCCTATGTCAAACACTGGGCGTATTCGATTATGCTGAGCCGCGGGGCACTGGGAGGAGAGCCCTTCTCAAATCCAACAGTAATCTGCGCTGCTCTGTCATGTTGTCAACAAGGCAGCATGGTGCATCATCCAGAACATTGGGTGAGTTCGTTTTACCCGGCCCGATGCCCCGGGTCGGCAGTCTTACGAATTGTAGGCTATTCCATTGGTGCTTAAGTGAAATCTCGACCCACCAGGGGCACCAGGCCATGCAAATGAACTAAACCTGCAAGACAGGAATGTCAGTGTTCTGCCATGGCAAGCGAAGAGCCCGGATCTCAATCCCATTGAGTACGTCTGGGACCTGTTGGATCGGAGGGTGAGGGCTAGGGTCATTCCCCCCAGAAATGTCCGGGAACTTGCAGGTGCCTTGGTGGAAGTGGGGTGACATCTCACAGCAAGAACTGGAAAATCTGGTGTAGTCCATGAGGAGGAGATGCACTGCAGTATTTAATGCAGCTGGTGGCCACACCAGATACTGACTGCTACTTTTGATTTTGACCCCACCCTTTGTTGAGGGACACATTATTAAATTTCTGTTAGTCACATGTAAATGTACTTTTGTTTTATAAAATACAAAATACATGTATTTTAACTAATACATGTCAAAATACAGGTATGTTGTAGTTTGTTGTGATACATTGATCTTTATGGTATTTTGTAATTGTATTTAGACATTTTTGACCATCCCTGCTGCCAGTCAAGGTGAGCTCCCCGCTCACTCAGCCTACTAGCTCCCTGCCTACTCAGTCTGTCTTTTCAGACTTCCTGCTAGTTTGACATGAGAGAAAAGGTAATTAAAATAAATACAAATATGGGTAATGTTTTAGTCACTCAAAAGGCTATTTTATATGGGAATCAGAATGACTGTTCGGGACCTTTAAATATATGTGGGGAGGAATGCATAAGGTCACACTTCCTATGAAAGGGCTATTATTGGAATGCTGGGTAGCCTAAATCACACTCGTGAAGAAGCGTTGTGTGTTGGTCAGGCAGTCATCAGTGACAGGTAAGCCAAACGCTTGAGCAGTTTGCCTGCTCTCATTTGTCTCCCTCTTGCTCTTGTATCTAAGCACAGTCTCATAATAGCACAATTTATATCCTCTACAACTCAATAAAAAAAATGTGTTATGAATTGTCCATTGACTTGTTTAACAAGCCATACTGATTTCTTAATAGATGACACAACAGGCTCAAGTGTTCACCAAATAGAAAATGGGGATTGGCCAACACAGATAGAAGGAATGTATATGCCTTCAGAGAAGGATGCCCAAACGCAATGGGAAGACCCATCTATAAGTGATCACAACTACAGCTCAGGTGATAATGTAAAGCCCACTACCTGTGAGGCAGGGACACAGTGCCCAGCAGCACCTCTCTACAAAACCCTGCTGAGGAACGAAGTAAAACTGCTTTACAGAAGTGCAAGAATCTGGATTCAAGGGGGGAGCCATTGAGCCATTACTACGCCCAGAACACTGTCAAGTACCTGGTGGCAATTGAACCTTGTGGTCTAGTGATGTTCATCTCCTCAGCATATGGAGGTAGATGTAGCGACAAATATATAACATCAGATTCTGGGTTCCTGGAGTACCTCTGTCCAGATGATGAGGTCATGGCTGACCGGGGCTTCACAATCCGTGATCTGCTACACGTGAGGAAGGTCAAATTAACAATTACAGCCTTCACAAAAAAGAGGCGCACAGCTGTCAGAGGAGGACACCACATGTACAAGATGGATAGCTAACGTGAGGGTTCATGTGGAATGCATAATTCAAAGGCTCAAATGGTTTAGAATCATCTCACAGATAGTGTCAATCAACTTCTCACCTAAAATTGACAAAATACTTTGAATCTGTGCTGCCCTGTTTAACCAGCATGGTGATATCATTCATCACGCAATACTTTGAATCTGTGCTGAATGAACTGACGAGTCAAATGCCATTCAGAGGGTCGATTTCAAAGTTGTGTCAAAAGTTACGTTAAATAAATGTAAATTCATTCTATAACAACTCTACTTAATTATTTGTTTTACATACTCATTAACTTCTTAGGAAGCGGCAGCTGAGGTGTCGGTTTTGGAGAGTCTAGCGTGCCCAAAGTAAAAGGCCTGCCACTCAGGCCCAGAAAATAGGGTTTGCACATAATTAGTACTATTGGATAGGAAACACTCTGAAGTTTCTAAGAGTGTTAAAATATTGTCTGTGAGTAAAACAGAACTGATATAGCAGGTGAAAACCCGAGGAATTTCTGTCCTGGAAAAAGGGTTTTTGACACATTGCCTCATTTTGAACCCCTCCCTATTGAAAACAGCCATATCTGGGAGTAAGATTGCAGTACCTATTGCTTCCACTGGATGTCAACAGTCTCTAGACAGTGTTTGGTGATGTTAGGTTGCTCTGGATGGTAATAGAAGAAGAATTTCGAACTAGTCACCAGATGTAAAACAGAAGAGGAGGCGCGTTCACGGGCTCGCGCGCGCTGTGGTTTTTTCCTTTCCTATCGTCCAGTTTATAATCCGGTTGAAATATTATAGTAAATATACATAAAAGTGTTCCTAAGGATACATTATCAATGATGTTTGATTGTTCTTGGACAAGTGTATAGGTATAGGTTGAACGTGTTCTCTTCACGGTTCAATGGACGAGTGGACGCTGTATTTTATGAACATAACGCGCCAACCAAACGGAGATTTATGGATATAATAAATGACTTTTTCTAACAAAAGAACCATTGGATGTCTTCGTTGGACACTTGGGAAGCCCTCAGCAGAAGTTCTTCGAAAGGTAAGGGATTTTATATTAGCGATTTTATGCATTTTATGAGACCCGCTTTGGTTATGGATTTATGCTCATGCATAAAATATGAGAGAGGCTATCCTCAAACAATCAAATGTTGTGCTTTCGCCATGAAGACATTTTGAAATCTGACAACGCTGTGATATTTCCAAGAATCAGAGCTTTTGATGACTATGCAACACTTGTATATTGATGAATGTTTAATAATTCAACTTTTGGATTTTGAATTTGGCGCCTTACATTTACGCTAGCGCCCCACTGCTCCCTAAGTAGTTTTAATATTAATAAAAAACGAAGCCATAAAACAATTTCCACAATACTGTGACTGTTGATGAATTAAGTCAGGCTTTTTAATTGAAAAACAATGTGTTAATAGTAACTGCAAACAGGAGAGACATCTGACTACATACTTCTACAGAGCTGCATATATATTTGTCACTCAGTGACAATCTGCCTGCCTGATGCTCCTCAACGATAAATGGCAGCATTTGTGTTGAGTAGAATGCCTTCAACCTCAGGACAGCCTCTGCACAGAACTGTGCATCATAGGGAACAGGGATGACAACTTGCTGGAACGGAGTCCAGATGAGCACCTTACTTTCTCTCAGTCCTGTGCAAAATATACCAATTTGCACCTGAATGTAGTTGCCACGTGGCCCATGTGGTTGCAGTTGGGGTGTGCCCTCCACCACCTTCGCATCACAGGCTTTCCCATTGAAGACATCATCCAGAGAATCACAGCCCTTCCCAATGACAGGACACTTGATCTCCAACAGCTCCTTGGAGTTCAGCACTCCGCCAAGGCTTGCGATAGCCATGGCTCTTCAACACTGACTGCAGTGCCTCTGTGGTCCACAGAGTATCCACAGTCTTCCAGCCACTGTGAGGCCATCAGTTCATTATCTTTCCCATAGCGCGTGGCTGCATTACCTCGGAACCTGGTACACAGATGCTCCTGGAGAAACTTACCAGGGTTGGTGGATTCCCTGACAGGGACCTTCTTGGTTGAGTGTGTAGTAACTCAAAGCTTCCTTGAGTCATGCCACAAGTGTGAGGCACTCTGCTCCTTTGTGATCTGTTCCAAAGCAGTCGACTGGGTTGGGTCAAGTTTCACTGGGTTGTGTCAAGTTTCACTGGGTTGTGTCAAGTTTCACATTGTAGAAGGACAGGGACTTCTGGCAGTTGTAATTGACATGCGCTCCATGTGGCTGGGAAAGAGTAGAGAATCTATATTAAGTTATTATATGGAGTTAGAAACCATTGAACAGAAGATACACACACCAGTTCAAATACATTAAAATGGTACAGCCACAAATAAATATTCCTTTCAGTCCAATTTTACCTGGGATGCTACTGGCTGTGATATTATTGTCGGTTCAGCATTAGCAGACTCCCCACAGGCAGTTTCAGGTGTCTCAGGCTCCTAATCAATTCCCCCTGTGAGTGGAATGCAGGAGTGGGAGGCAGGAGTGGACATTCTGGATGCTTTCCTGCATATTGGTCACTGGCTTTATGGTGTGTGAAGTCAATGCTGTCCGCTTTGGCTCAAGGTTCCTCCGAGTCCCTGCATTCCATTGTCGCTGCTCATCTGTGCAGGCTATGCCAGTTAGCCCACTGGACACTGCATTTAGCACCTGTGATAGAATGTTAGTTACAAAAAATCCCATTATTAACAAGTGTGTGACTGATGTGTGGACTATGCGATCAACTTTCCAAAACACATGCAAGTTTTATTATAAACTTACCTTGCTATTGTTCCTAATGTGATGAGATCGCTTATACTTACCATACTTTAGGCGTTACCCCCAACCACAAGGATATTTTACAAACCTTATTCACCCAGAAAAACAATAGCACTAAAGACACTAACAACACCAAAGAAATGCACGTGATGCTGACAACCCTTAAAATACATTATATTCCCTACTCACCTGGATAAACCTACCTTGCTTCACCAACGTGAGATTTGACAGGATACTTACAGATTCCCCACAAAAATACAGCAGTTCTGTTGATCCACAAATACATGTTAACATAAGCAATAAATCATGACATTCTCAATTCCCCTTTCATCCAACAAAACGTTTGGTCTAACTACTATGTTAAGCCTGACTAGTTTATCATTCTGTGTCTAGGTAAGGCAGTACTGCACACTTTCATCTATAAAAGGAATGATTAAAATAGGCTATAAATATCAATTACAAGACCAAGTAATACGGAGATTGATCATAGATATCATCTGAGAACTCTACCATAAATTAGCCTATGGATTATAGTAACTGTCACCACAACACATGTAGGCTGCTTGTATGCTGTAATCGCTTATGTTAAGTAATGTTAGACATAGAAATGCAAGTGACTTTGCTTATTAGCCTACCTTCCACAAAATTGAGGCTGCATGACTTTCCAAGGCCAGCGATGCATCCAGCCGTCTCTACTGGTCCGTTGTTGGATACAAGTACCCAAGCAGAGAGGTAAGAGCTGCTTGATTGGCAGGGCTGAACATCGGCCTTAAAAAATACGAATCCTTTTCGCTCCTCCTGATGAAGCCAATTGTGTGTGTTTCCAAATGTGAGCCATGTTTTGTTTTTGTTTATCTGTTAATGATGCACGTTCGACGTAATTCGCCTCCGTTGACGGAAGTTGTGAAACGGAAACACAAACAAAATCGCGTTTGAATGGAACTGGGTCAAGTGGGCGGAGATACACAAGTCGAATATGGTGCTTACTTTTTACCAGAGATAGGCCCATAGGTCAGGGTCAAAAGTAATGCGCTATGTAGGGAATAGGGTGCCATTTGGGACGCGGACAGGTTGAGCGGTGATTGATAAGGGGGTCCACCCTATGTTCCCTCCGCCCTATGTTCCCTCTGCCCTATGTTCCCTCCGCCCTATGTTCCCTCAACCCTATGTTCCCTCAACCCTATGTTCCCTCAACATATGTTCCGTCAGCCCTACAGTGGTTCCTCAATTAAAGTTTTGAGATTATGCTGTGGGACATTGAGGTATTTTGTGGTTCAGTAAATTACCCTGTGTCACTGCTTCATTGCTCCAGACCACCGCAAAGGGGGCGTTAGAGCACTGATTATGCTTTTGGGTACAGTATAAAGCGTTGGTCCCAAAGCACTAATGTGTCTTTACCTGAACGAATGCTGTCAACGAATGGGCGATATAAACCAAATAGAAACTGATAATTGTGCACAACTTCACAATTGAATTTGAATTAACTGAATGATGAGGATGAAGAAGAAGAGGGTGATTGAATTTAGAATAATAGTGTAAGAATTGTTATTCCTCTGTCCCGCACGCAATCCCGAAAAAAGACACTTCCTTTTTTGTTTCTACTTCGTCAGAAGAAGCTGTAACTGGACTGTAGCATATTACTTACTAAAACTGTTGTTACACCAGGGGCGCTACTTTCACTGGGGACGGGGAGACATGTCCCCCCCACATTCTGTAATTGCATTTTTGTCCCCCCCTAGTTTTATCATTGGAATGTGATACAAACAAGGCAACGTTGTGCTTTAGGACCATGCGAAAGCCTCCGAGCGGTAGGGTAAGCTGTTTGGAGTGTTTATCCGACTGGATAAAAAAAAAAATTGTAATGTCCCCCCATTTCTAAGATTTTTATTGTTAAGTGAAACTAAAATTTTATATTCCATGATATTCTTAAAATATACGTGTTGACTGAATATAAGCAGCATGTGATGTGTGCTAAATAAACAAGTTGATGGCTCAGTCATATGGCCTCAGCTACTAGGCACAGATCAAATACAACTCAAAAAAAGGTTTCAAATATTTTCAAGACCTGAGCTATTTAATTAATTGATTTGTTTTATTTATTACATTTACTTGTGGAATGTGACCGAATATATATAACAACAATAGAAAGAAGCTGGTGGAGCATCTGGTGGAGCATGGAGTGAAAGTGTGCTGTACTGTAAGTACGCTACAACATTGTGGGCCAGTTGGAAATGGTTTAGCAACCTTCCAATAAATTGGAATACAAAACAAGCCATCCACCCTTCATGTCAATGTCAGATTTTGCTTTTCACTGAAATTGGTTAGGCTACAATTAGGCTGTGGAATAATGTAGCCTAAATAAATGAGTAAGCCTATTATTTTGCTCAATCCTGTACAGTATAGGCAATGCCAAACGCCCGCAGAGGTTGTGAAATACATTATGAACACGAGACTCACATGTTGCAGTTAATTTATTGTTTAATTATTCAAGGCTCCCTTTGTTATTTCGTTTTCATTTGATATAAATAAAATGATTGAACGAATGAATGATATGTATTGAAGTAGAAATTGAAAGAGAACACTTTGGAGATTATGGGGAAATTATCAGATCAAATGTGAGGACACAACAGTTAACCTGATACAAGACTAAAGTTAGAAATGGATTAATATCATAGACCTGATTTGCCAGAACAAAAATGCATCAACAAATTATTATAATCCACATAATAATCAAATTAATCTTATAATAGGTCATGATTTATATATTTCCAACAGAAAGACGCATATACAGTATTTGTTCATCAACATCTTTATGTTTTTGTTAATAAAATAATTGTTTGTAGGCTTGGCAGAGTTACGGATGAATGTTTTCAGTTGATGCCAAACAAGTTTGATCGGGTTTAAATTAGGAGACATACATGTAGAGATTAAAAAAATATTTCTAGATATACTGTAGGCCTACTGTAAGGCGATGTGAGTGTCACTAGTGTTGAATAATGCGCTGTGAAAAAGTGTTGTAGGTCTACTTACTCTGCTGGAGTCTTGACCCAGTTTATGCCCTCATTTGCAATGCAAACCTGGGTGGCAGTGTGTTTTTGGTCATTGTCTGCATTGGAGAGAGATCGCTCATCATCATAGCTACAGTATGTGCTACAGCATAATCAAAGTGAGGACAGTGGAAGGTCTGCTGTATACTTATGGCCTATTGTAACCTGGAGTCACACGTTTCCAGTTCTTTTTTCCTCCACCCTAAACTCCACCATATCAAATTTTTTCATTGAGACAAAAGAGAACAGACGGAATGGACATAGTTTTCAGCAAGCCAGCTTCCTTCTATGGTGCTACCCATTCCAGAGATACGAATTACGCGTTGAAGAGGGTGAGGGACAAGATGGAGTCACAATCCGTGCCAGGCACACCTGTGAGCTCTGGAACTCCACCTCCGACAGGCAGAGGCAACAATCGTGGCAGGTTTGTCAGGTCGTCAGTTCACCCTGACATTTCCATTCCTCTTCCTCTTCTGACACCAGAACTTGATGAACTGCTCACTACGAGTGATACCATGAGTGGACACAGAATACCAACTGGGATGGATCCCGAGACAAAATTGGCTTACCAGTGAACATCCTAGTGTTCATCATGAATGCTATGTCTCAGAAGTTTCTGTCCATGAGCGATGCAACCCGAAAAAGCATTAAAGACATGAGGTCACTGAGAAAGTCTGGACATGGCCTGCTCTCCCTTATCTAAGGAATTAGGCGTACAGTATATATCTCATTGTCCTGTTGGTTTTTGTCACACGGCACAGTAGTCTAATAAACACATGCACTTTGAAACGGTAAAAAAAAAAAAAAAAATCAATAATATATTTCTATCACTGTAGATGCTGTTTTTTTATTTTTAGAATACAGTTCTCAGTTTACGGTAGTGATGGACATTGGTCACAGTTAGCACATTGATGAGACATTTAAATTGGACAATAGCCAGCCAAAACCCTCATAACAGCTAATTGGTCATCAAAGCTAATTTGTATCTGGCCAACCAGATACAATGACAAATGTGTAGCAGGGTGTGAACTCTGCAAACAACGATGCCACTCCGAAAATGAGAATGGTAAATGACTGTAATTAATACATTCATTCAATATTTTGGAATACAAAAGAAGCCATCCACCCATGATAGGCTATTAGCAGGACAATAGACTCCCTTGTTCATGCATGGACGGACCAGCCATCAGCACTATCTGCAGTGCCTCTGTTCAAATGACTCTCTCCTAACACAAACGCCATACGTTGCTGCTACTATTTTTTTGTTATCCTGATGCTCAGCCACTTTACCCCTGATTGTACGCATATAACTACTTCATCTTTCACTGATATTGTTCTTGTACATACTGTATATTATTTTCTTTATATTGACACTATCTATTTGTGATATTGCTACTATGCAAGTAACCATTTGGCTGTACTGTTTACTCCTTCTGTAGAGACCCTTCCACTTAGCAAGATGTGGCTGGGGGTTATAGCGTTTCTTTCACATGATGCATCAATTTAGACAAGTGTGTCTTAATCTTTACTACACTACTAACTGTTTAGCACATTAGTGATAACTGCAGTGGCCAAAACAAGAACAAGTTTGTGCTCTGGTATTGTGCTCGGCGGACCACGCACAAGCTCCACCACAGTCTGGACCTTCACTTCCTGATCACAGGCCACACCAAGTTTGCCCCCGACTGGTGCTTCAGCCTCATCAAGGAGCGCTTCAGAAAGACCAGAGTGAACACTTAGTCTGAGATTGCTGGTGTTGTGAAGGACAGGACTGTGACAGGGGTCAACATCCCACAGCTGGTTGGACTGGAGGATGGTACGGTGCTGGTGGAAAGCTATGGCTGGCAACAACACCTGACTCCGTACTTCAGGCCGCTGCCACAGATCAAGCAGTACCAAAACTTCAGGTGAATATTGTTTTCATTGCAAAGTATGAGATTATTCATTTTATCTAAATTTGTGAGGTGAATTGATGTTGTGCAAAGTTGTAATGTCTTCAAAATCTTGGGGGGTTATTTCCTGTTTTACAGATTTAACTACTTACGGAGTGGTGGGGCGCTAGCGCTCCTGACACTACCCGGTGAAATGTGAGGCGCCAAATTCAAAATCCAAAAGTTGAATTATTAAACATTCATCAATATACAAGTGTTGCATAGTCATCAAAAGCTCTAATTCTTGGCAATATCACAGCGTTGTCAGATTTCAAAAAGGCTTTACGGCGAAAGCACAACATTTGATTGTTTGAGGGTAGCAACTCTAATATTTATGCATTAGCATAAATCCATAATCCAACACGGGTCTCACAAAACGCATAAAATCTCTAATATAAAATCCCTTACCTTTCATGAACTTCTGCTGAGGGCTTCCCAAGTGTCCAACGAAGACAATCCATGCTTCTTTTGTTAGAAAAGGTCATTTATTATATCCATAAATCTCCGTTTGGTTGGCACGTTATGATTATAAAATCCACTGAGTCCATTGAGCCCATTGAACCGTGAAGAGAACACGTTCAAATTATACCTATACACTTTCTACAAACAAATCAAACATTTTTTATGTATCCTTAGGTATCCTTTTGGGTATATTTGCTGTAATATTTCAACCGGACGATAACGTGAACGATAGGAAAGAAAAATAAAGTGGTGCGCGTCAAACCTTGTTTACAAAAGTGGTCGCCTGACAATTTCCTGTGGACGGACCAGTCATCAGAACTATCTGCAGTGCCTCTATTCAAATGACAAAAAAATTTTTTCATCCAGCTGCTCAGCCACTTTACCCCTGATTGTATGCGTATAACTGCCTCATCTTTCACTGATATCATTATTGATATTGTTCTTGTACATACTGTATATTACAGTTGAAGAAGGAAGTTTACATACACCTTAGCCAACTACATTTAAACTCTGTTTTTCACAATTCTTGACATTTAGGTCTTAGGTCAGTTAGGATCACCACTTTATTTTAAGAATGTGAAATGTCAGAATAATAGTAGAGAGAATGATTTATTTCAGCTTTTATTTCTTTCATCACATTCCCAGTGGGTCAGAAGTTTACATACAATCAAATAGTATTTGGAGACATTGCCTTTAAATTGTTTAACTTGGGTCAAACGTTTCGGGTAGCCTTCCACACGCTTCCCACAATAAGTTGGGTGAAATTTGGCCCATTCCTCCTGACAGAGCTGGTGTAACTGATTTAGGTTTGTAGGCCTCCTTGCTCGCACACACTTTTTCAGTTCTGCCCACAACCTTTCTATAGGATTGAAGTCAGGGCTTTGTGATGGCCACTCCAATACCTTGACTTTGTTGTCCTTAAGCCATTTTGGCACAACTTTGGAAGCATGATTGGGGTCGATATCCATTTGGAACATCCATTTGTGACCAAGCTTTAACTTCCTGGCTGATGTCTTGCGATGTTGCTTCAATATATCCACATAATTTTCCTTCCTCATGATGCCTTCTATTATGTGAAGTACACCAGTCCCTCCCTCAGCAAGGCACCCCCACAACATGATGCTGCCACCCCATGCTTCATGGTTGTGAAGGTGTTCTTCGGTTTGCAAGCCTCCCCTTTTTTTCTCCAAACATAACGATGGTCATCATGGCCAACAGTTCTATTTGTTTTTCATCAGACCAGAGGACATTTCTCCAAAAAAGTATGAATTTGTCCTAATGTGCAGTTGCAAACCGTAGTCTAGCTTTTTTATGGCGGTTTTAGAGCAGTGGCTTCTTCCATGCTGAGCGGCCTTTCAGGTTATGTCGATATAGGACTCGTTTTACTGTGGATATAAATACTTTTGTACATATTTCCTCCAGCATCTTCACAAGGTTCTTTGCTGCTGTTCTGGGATTGATTTGCACCTTTCGCACCAAAGTACGTTAATCTCTAGGAGACAGAACGCATCTCCTTCCTGAGCGGTATGATGGCTGCTTGGTCCCATGGTGTTTATACTTGCATACTATTGTTTGTACAGAGGAACGTGGTACCTTCAGGCATTTGGAAATTGCTCCCAAGGATGAACCAGACTTGTGGAGGTGTAAAAAAAAATTCTGAGGTCTTGGCTGATTTCTTTTGATTTTCCCATATATTGGTTCCTGTCAAGCAAAGAGGTACTGAGTTTGAAGGTAGGCCTTGAAATGCATCCACAGCTACACCTCCAATTGACTAAAATGATGTCAATTAGCATATAAAAAGCTTCTAAAGCCATGACATAATTTTCTGGAATTTTCCAAGCTGTTTAAATGCACAGTCAACTTAGTGTATGTAAACTTCTGACCCACTGGAATTGTGATAGTGAATTATAAGTGAAATAATTTGTCTGTAAAAATTGTTGGAAAGATTACTTTTGTCATGCACAAAGTAGATGTCCTAACCGACTTGCCAAAAGTATAGTTTGTTAACAAGAACTGTGTGGAGTTGTTGAAAAACGGGTTTTAATGACCCCAACCTAAGTGTATGTAAACTTCCGACTTCAACTGTGTTTTATTTATATTGACATTATCTATTTTTATATTGCTACTATGCAAGTAACCATCTGCCAGTATCGTTTCCACCTTCTGTAGAGACCCATCCACATAGCAAGATGTGGCTGGGGGTTTTAGCATTTCTTTCACATGACTCATCAATTTATATGACCCATGACCAATTTAATATTCATAAAATATTTTGTCTGGACACTTTCTGTTTATCTGGAATTTTTCCTTATTGTAGGCTATTACTTTTACCACTTTAAGTCTTAATCTTTACTACACTACTCACTGTTTAGCATATAACCTCACATTTTAGTCCCTTTAGTCCTTGGGTGGGGCTGGCTTACGAGTGTGTGAACAATGCTGAATGGGTGTAGACAAAGGAGAGCTCTCCAGTATTAGTACCAAATCATTCAAAGGCCATTATCTACAAATTGAGGTTACAAGTTTATCAACTTTCAAAGCAGAATTATTTTCCCATTGCTCCTCAAAATGTAATGTATGATATACCATTTTGTAGCTCTGTGTCTCTGCTTTTATCCAATGTACATAAGACCAAATCAAGGGGTCGGTCACATTTGTTAGTGACAGAGACATGGTTGTTGCATTCATCCATTTTTGGTTGTATGGACTTCACAAGATCCTAATCGAATATGTTATAATTGAAAAAATAAATAATGATTTAACACAATACTATACAGTGAGGGAAAAAAGTATTTGATACCCTGCTGATTTTGTACGTTTGCCCACTGACAAAGAAATTATCAGTCTATAATTTTAATGGTAGGTTTATTTGAACAGTGAGACAGAATAACAACAACAAAAAATCCAGAAAAACGCAGGTGAAAAATGTTATAAATTGATTTGCATTTTAATGAGGGAAATAAGTATTTGACCCCCTCTCAATCAGAAAGATTTCTGGTTCCCAGGTGTCTTTTATACAGGTAACGAGCTGAGATTAGGAGCACACTCTTAAAGGGAGTGCTCCTAATCTCAGCTTGTTACCTGTATAAAAGACACCTGTCCACAGAAGCAATCAATCAATCAGATTCCAAACTCTCCACCATGGCCAAGACCAAAGAGCTCTCCAAGGATGTCAGGGACAATATTGTACACCTACACAAGGCTGGAATGGGCTACAAGACCATCGCCAAGCAGCTTGGTGAGAAGGTGACAACAGTTGGTGCGATTATTCGCAAATGGAAGAAACACAAAATAACNGGACGATGGACGGGGCCATGTACTGTCAAATCTTGGGTGAGAACCTCAGCCAGGGCATTGAAAATGGGTCGTGGATGGGTATTCCAGCATGACAATGACCCAAAACACACGGCCAAGGTAACAAAGGAGTGGCTCAAGAAGAAGCCCATTAAGGTCCTGGAGTGGCCTAGCCAGTCTCCAGACCTTAATCCCATAGAAAATCTGTGGAGGGAGCTGAAGGTTCGAGTTGCCAAACGTCAGCCTCGAAACCTTAATGACTTGGAGAAGATCTGCAAAGAGGAGTGTGACAAAATCCCTAATGAGATGTGTGCTAACCTGGTGGCCAACTGCAAGAAACATCTGACCTCTGATTGCCAACAAGGGTTTTGCCACCAAGTACTGAGTCATGTTTTGCCGGGGGGTTCAAATACTTATTTCCCTCATTAAAATGTAATTCCATTTATAACATTTTTCACATGCGTTTTTCTGGATTATTTTTTTGTTATTCTGTCTCTCACTGTTCAAATAAACCTACCATTAAAGTTATAGACTGATCATTTATTTGTCAGTGGGCAAACGTACAAAATCAGCAGGGGATCAAATACTTTTTTCCCTCACTGTACATAGTTCATAAGGCCTTATTTTGAGGGCATAGTTTGACCCTAATAAAGGGTCCTGAAACTCATACACATCACTTTGAACCAAAACCACTTCCATCATTATCATATGCTCTATTGCATGTAGATTTTTAGAATTGTTTGTGTCCTCAAATCAAGTCACATACACATGGTTAGCAGATGTGCAAGTGTAGCGAAATGCTTGTGCTTCTAGTTCCGACAGTGCAGTAAAATCTAACAAGTAATCTAACACATTCACAATGACTACCTTATAAACAGAAATGTAAGAGAATGGAATAAGAATATGTACATATCATTTTTTTTTATTTCACCTTTATTTAACCAAGTATGCCAGTTGAGAACAAGTTCTCATTTACAACTGCAACCTGGCCAAGATAAAGCAAAGCATTGCGACAAAAACAACAATACAGAGTTACACATAAACAAACGTACAGTTAATAACACAATAGAAAATGAAAATATATAAACTATATACAGTGTGTGCAAATGTAGAAGAGTAGGGAGGTAGGCAATATATAGGCCATAGAGGCGAAATAATTACAATTTAGCATTAATACTGGAGTGATAGATGTGCAGATGATGATGTGCAAGTAGAGATACTGGGGTGCAAAATAGCAAGAGGGTAAGTAATAATATGGGGATGAGGTAGTTGGGTGTGCTATTTACATATTGGCTGTGTACAGGTACAGTGACTGGTAAAATGCTCTGACAGCTGATGCTTAAAGTTAGAGAGGGAGATAAAAGACTCCAGGTTCAGAGATTTTTGCAAATTCGTTCCAGTCATTGGCAGCAGAGAACTGTAAGGAAAGGCGGCCAAAGGAAGTGTTGGCTTTGGGGATGACCAGCGCAATATATCTGCTGGAGTGCGTGCTATGGGTGGGTGTTGCTATGGTGACCAGTAAGCTGAGATAAGCCGGGGCTTTACCTAGCAAAGACTTACAGATGACCTGGAGCCAGTGGGTTTGACAACAGATATGTAGTGAGGGCCAGCCAAGGAGAGCATACAGGTCGCAGTGGTGGGTAGTATATGGGACTTTGGTGACGAAACGGATGGCACTGTGATAGACTACATCGAGTTTGCTGAGTAGAGTGTTGGGGGTTATTTTGTAAATGACATCGTGGAAGTCAAGGATCGGTAGGATAGTCAGTTATACGATGGTATGTTTGGCAGCATGAGTGAAGGAGGTTTTGTTGCGAAGTAGGAAGCCGATTCTATATTTAATTTTGTAGATGCTTAATGTGAGTCTGGAAGGAGAGTTTACATTCTAACCAGACACCTAGGTATTTGTAGTTGTCCACATATTCTAGGTCAGAACGGTCCAGAGTAGTGATGCTAGTCGGGCGGGAGGGTGCGGGCAGCAATCGGGTTGAAGAGCATGCACTTAGATTTAATAGCATTTAAAAGCAGTTGGAGGCCACGGAAGGAGTGTTGTATGGCATTGAATCTCGTTTGGAAGTTTGTTAACACAGTGTCCAAAGAAGGGCCAGATGTATACAGAATGGTGTCGTCTGCGTAGAGGTGGATCAGAGAATCACCAGAGAAAATAGTCGGCCCGAGAATTGAACCATGTGGCACCCCCATAGAGACTGCCAGAGGTCCGGACAACAGGCCTTCCGATTTGACACACTATCTGAGAAGTAGTTGGTGAACCAGGCGAGGCAGTCATTTGAGAAGCCAAGGTTATTGAGTCTGCCGATAAGAATACGGTGATTGACAGAGTCGAAAGCCTTGGCCAGGTCGATGAAGACGGCTGCACAGTACTGTATTTTATCGATGGCGGTTATGATATTGTTTAGGACCTTGAGCGTGGCTGAGGTGCACCCATGACCAGCTTGGAAACCAGATTGCATAGTGGAGAAGGTACGGTGGGATTCGAAATGGTCGGTGATCTGTTTGTTAACTTGGCTTTCGAAGATTTTAGAAAGGCAGGGCAGGATGGAAATATGTTTATAACAGTTTGGGTCTAGAGTGTCTCCTCGCTTTGAAGAGGTGGATGATCGTGGCAGCTTTCCAATCTTTGGGGATTTCAGACGACACGAAAGACCCTTTCGGCTGCAGGGAGTGTTGGCCGGGGTAGGGGTAGCTAGGTGGAAAGCATGGCCAGCCGCAGGAAAATGCTTCTTGAAATTATCGATTATTGTAGATTTATCGGTGGTGACATGAAACAAATTTCTGTCTGAAAAAGCCTTAGCCTTAGCTTTCCTAACTGACTGAGTATATTGGTTCCTGACTACCCTGAAAAGTTGCATATCGCAGTGGCTATTCTATGCTAATGCAGAACGCCACAGGATGTGTTTGTGCTGGTCAAGGGCAGTCAAGTCTGGGGTGAACCAAGGGCTATAACTGTTATTAGTTCTACATTTTTTTCAATGGGGCATGCTTGTTTAAGATTGAGAGGAAAGCACTTTTGAAGAGCAACCAGGCATCCTCTACTGACGGGATGAGGACAATATCCTTCCAGGATACCCGGGCCAGGTCGATTAGAAAGGCTTGCTTGCTGAATTGTTTTAGGGAGCGTTTGATAGTGATGAGGGGTGGTCGTTAGACCACGGACCGATTACGCACGCAGGCAATGAGGCAGTGATTGCTGAGATCCTTGTTGAAGACAGCAGAGGTGTATTTAGAGGACAAGTTGCTCAGGATGATATCTAAGAGGGTGCCCATGGTTACGGATTTGGGGTTGTACCTGGTAGGTTCCTTTGTAATTTTTGTGAGATTGAGGGCATCTAGTTTAGATTGTAGGATGGAGGTCACCTAACAGTACGAACTCTGAAGATAGATGGTGGGCAATCAATTCACATATGGTGTCCAGGGTACAGCCGGGGGCTGAAGGAGTCTATAACAAGCAGCAATGGTGAGAGACATGTTTGTGGAAAGGTGGATTTTTAAAAGTAGAATCTCGAATTGTTTGGCGACAGAACCTCTGCAGTGTATTGCAAGTCCGCCCCCTTTGTTAGTTCTATCTTGTAGGAAAATGTTATAGTTAGGGATTGAAATTTCAGGATTTTTGGTGGCCTTCCTAAGCCAGGATTCAGACATGGCTAGGACATCCGGGTTGGTGGAGTGTGCTAAAGCACTGAATAAAAGGGAGGAGGCTACTTAGGGAGGAGGCTACTAATGTTAACATGCATGAAACCAATGCTTTCACGGTTACAGACGTCAACAAATGAGAGCGCCTGGGGAATGGGAGTGATGCTGGTGGTTGCAGGGCCTGGGTTAACCTCTACATCACCAGAGGAACAGAGGAGGAGTAGGATAAGAGTACGGCTAAAGGCTAAAATAACTGTTTGTCTTGTGCGTTAGGAACAGAGAGTAAAAGGAGCAGATTTCTGGGCATGGAAGAATAGATTCAAGGCATAATGTACAGACAAGGGTATGGTTGGATGTGAGTACAGTGGAGGTAAGCATAGGTATTGAGTGACGATGAGAGAGGTTTTGTCTCTAGAGGCACCATTTAAGCCAGGTGAGGTCACCGCATGTGTGGTGGGTGGAACAAAAGGGCTAGCTTAGGCATATTGAGCAGGGCTGGAGGCTCTACAGTGAAATAAGACAAAAATCACTAACCAAAACAGCAATAGACAAGGCATATTGACATTAGGGAGAGGCATGTGTAGCCGAGTGATCATAGTGAGCAGCTTGGCGAGCTGGAGGCACAGCGATTCAGACAGCTAGCAGGCAGGGGCTAGCAGGCTAGCAGATGTGCCTCAGGGGGACGTCGCAACGGGAGAACCTGTTGAAACCCCCTCGGACAGTTACGTCGGCAGACCAGTCGGGATGGATCGGCGGCGCTCCGTGTCGGCAGCAAAGGGTCCAGGCCAATTGGCAAAACAGGTATTGAATCCCAGGAATTGTCTGATGGATCTCTTCGGCTTGCCGGGAGATGGGCCTAGATTGAGGCTAGCTTCAGGCTAACTGGTGCTTGCTTCGAGACAGAGACGTTAGCCAGGAGTAGCCACTCGGATAGCAGCTAGCTAGCGGCGATGATCCGGAGAAAAGGTTCAGAGCTTGCGGTAGGAATCTGGAGATGTGGTAGAGAAAAAGCAGTCCGATATGCTCTGGGTTGATATCGCGCTGTGCAGACTGGCAGGAATTGACCGGACTGAGGCTGGCAGATGTCCGAGTTAACGATGATGACCGCTATCAGTGGCTAACTGACTACTAGCTAGTAGCTAGTTAGCTGGCTAGCTTCTGAAGGGGGTTCCGGTTCTAAAGTATAAAAATAGCAGATCCATACCACATTGGGTGAGGCGGATTGCAGGAGAGTATGTTCAGTCCTTAGATGGGAATTGAGATAAAAAATATATATACGAATTATATACGAAGAAAAATGATATGTACACGTGACGGGACAAGACAAACAAAACAGACATCCGACTGCTACGCCATCTTGAATTAAGATCTTGGATTAAGATATCAATTTATGGATGCGCGATGGCAGTGCAGCATAGGCAAGATCCAATAGATGGTATAAAATACAGTATAGACATATATGAGATGAGTAATGCAGGATATGTAAACATGAATAAAATGGCATTATTTAAAGTGACTAGAGATCCCTTTTATTAAATCCATTTATTAAATTGGCCAGTGATTTGAGTCTGTATCTTGGCAGTAGCCTCTCTATGTCAGTGACGGCTGTTTATTTTAATTTTTTATTTTACCTTTATTTAACTAGGCAAGTCAGTTAAGAACAAATTCTTATTTTAAATGATGGATTGGGAACAGTGGGTTAACTGCCTTGTTCAGGGGCAGAACGATGGCCTTGAGATAAAGTGCCTTGCAAAAGTATTCATCCCCCTTGGCGTTTTTCCTATTTTGTTGTGTTACAACCTGTAATTTAAATGGATTTTATTTGGATTTCATGTAATGGACATACACAAAATACTCAAAATTGGTGAAGTTAAATGAAAAAAATTACTTGTTTAAAAATATGAACACGTTTAAATGTTTTACTCAGCCCACAGTCTTTGGTAGCGGGCCATGTCGGTGGCACTGTATTGTCCTCAAAGCACGCATAGAAGTTGTTTAGTTTGTCTGGGAGCAAGACGTTAACTTTTTGTAATACATGATTGTCTGTACCCCCTGCCACATTCGTCTCGTGTTTGAGCCGTTGAATTGCGACTACTCTACTCTATACTGACGCTTTGCTTGTTTGATTGCCTTGCGGAGGGAATAACTACACTGTTTGTATTCGGTCATGTTTCCAGTGGACTTGCCATGATTAAATGCGATGGTTCGAGCTTTAAGTTCTGTGCGAATGATGCCATCAATCCACGGTTTCTGGTTAGGGAAGGTGTTTGTGCATTGATTGATTGATTGATTAATCTCATGCTACTCAAATATAAATTACAAACATTTTCTAAACTAATCCAATATGTTACTTGGCTTTATTGCACCCGTTACTGAAATGGTTGTTCCAGTTTAGATGTTTTAGTTCATGTGAACCGAGTCTCTGTGGGTTTTCGCTCCACTCTTGTACTTGATGTCTGAATAAAGGTCACCATTTTGTAAGGAACTCGCCTCATCTGTTTGACACAGCCCTCTGTGGAACGAGCTTGACACCACTGCTTTAGGTAGTCTCATAGATTAGTCTTCCCAACCCTAGGCAGTCATTCTGAATACAAGTTGCGGGTGATTATAAATTCCCAAAAATTGGAGAACCCGACACTGCATTATGTGACTTGCAGGCCTGATGTGGCCTGTAAACGATGAGTTTCAGGCCATTGTATTACAAATCAAATCAAACTTTGTCACATGCGCCGAATACAACAAGCCCTTAACCAACAGTGCAGTTCAAGAAGAGTTAAGAAAATATTTACAAAATAAACTTCAGTAAAAATTTCAAATGTAATAAAAAGTAACACAATAACATAACAATAACGAGGCTATATACAGGGGGTACCGGTACCAAATCAGTGTGCGGGGGTACAGGTTAGTTGAGGTGCAATAGCAGAGAAACTGTTTATGACGTGGGTGACTGGAGTCTCTGATAATTTGATGGGCTTTACTCTGACACCGCCTATTAAATAAACTCAGCAAAAAAAGAAACGTCCTCTCACTGTCAACTGCGTTTATTTTCAGCAAACTTAACATGTGTAAAGATTTGTATGAATATGACAAGATTCAACAACTGAGACATAAACTGAACACGTTCCACAGACATGTGACTAACAGAAATTGAAAAATGTGTCCCTGAACAAATGAGGGGTCAAAGGTAACAGTATCTGGTGTGGCCACCAGCTGCATTAAGTACTAAAGTGCATGGCCTCCTCATGGACAGCACCAGATTTGCCAGTTCTTGCTGTGAGATGTTACCCCATTCTTCCACTAAGGCACCTGCAAGTTCCCGGACATTTCTGGGGGGAATGGCCCTAGCCCTCACCCTCCGATCCAACAGGTCCCAGACGTGCTCAAAGGGATTGAGATCCGAGCTCTTCGCTGGCCACTGCAGAACACTGACATTCTTGTCTTGCAGGAAATCACGCACAGAACGAGCAGTATGGCTGGTGGCATTATCATGCTGGAGGGTCATGTCAGGATGAACCTGCAGGAAGGGTACCACATGAGGGAGGAGGATGTCTTCCCTGTAACGCATAGCATTGAGATTGCCAACAATGACAACAAGCTCACTCCGATGACGCTGTGACACCCCTGCCCCAGACCATGACGGACCCCCCACCTCCAAATCGATCCCGCTTCAGAGTACAGGCCTCGGTGTAACGCTAATTTCTTTGATGATGAATGCGAATCCGACCATCACCCCTGGTGAGACAAAACGGTGACTCGTCAGTGAAGAGCACTTTTTGCCAGTCCTGTCTGGTCCGGCGACGGTGGGTTTGTGCCCATAGGCGACATTGTTGGCAGTGATGTCTGGTGAGGACCTGCCCTACAACCGGCCTACAAGTCCTCAGTCCAGACTCTCTCAGCCTATTGCGGACAGTCTGAGCACTGTTGGAGGGATTGTGCGTTCCTGGTGTAACTCTGGCAGTTGTTGTTGCCATCCTGTACCTGTCCCGCAGGTGTGATGTTCGGATGTACCGATCCTGTGCAGGTGTTGTTACACGTGGTCTGCCACTGCGAGGATGATCAGCTGTCCGTCCTGTCTCCCTGTAGCGCTGTCTTAGGCATCTCACAGTACGGACATTGCAATTTATATCCCTGGCCACATCTGCAGTCCTCATGCCTCCTTGCAGCATGCCTAAGGCACGTTCACGCAGATGAGCAGGGACCCTGGGCATCTTTCTTTTGCTGTTTTTCAGAGTCAGTAGAAAGGCCTCTTTAGTGTCCTAAGTTTTCATAACTGTGACCTTAATTGCCTACCGTCTGTAAGCTGTTAGTGTCTTAACGACCGTTCCACAGGTGCACATTCATTAATTGTTTATGGTTCCTTGAACAAACAGTGTTTAAACCCTTTACAATGAAGATCAGTGAAGTTATTTGGATTTTTATGTATTATCTTTGAAAGACAGGGTCCTGAAAAAGGGACGTTTCTTTTTTGGCCTAGTTTAGGTCCTGGCAGGAAGCTTGGCCCCAGTGATGTACTGGGCCGTATGTACTACCCTCTGTAGCGCCTTATGGTCAGATGCCGAGCAGTTGCCATTCCAGGCGGTGATGCAACCGGTCAGGATGCTCTCGATGTTGCAGCATGTAGAACTTTTTGAGAATTTGGGGACCCATGCCAAATCTGTTCAGTCTCCTGAGTGGGAAAAGTTTTTGTCGTGACTACTTCACGACTGTCTTGGTGTGTTTGGACCATGATAGTTTGTTTGTGTGAATGCCAAGGAACTTGAAACTCTTGACCCGCTCCAGTACAGCCCCGTTGATGTTAATGGGGGCCTGCTCAGCCCACCCTTTCCTGTAGTCCACGATCAGCTCCTTTGTCTTGCTCACGTTGAGCGAGATATTGTTGTCCTTGCACCACACTGTCATTTCTCTGACCTCCTCCCTATAGGCTGTCTCATCGTTGTTGGTGATCAGGCCTACCACTGTTGTGTCATCAGCAAACTTAATGATGGTGTTGGAGTCGTGTTTGGTCCCGAAGTCGTGGGTGAACAGGTAGTGCAGGATTGGACTAAGTACACACCCCTGAGTGGCCCCAATGTTGAGGATCAGCGTGGCAGACGTGTTGGTACCCTTATCACCTGGGGGCGGCCTGTCAGGAAGTCCAGAATCCAGTTGCAGAGGGATGTGATTAGTCCCAGGGTCCTCAGCTTAGTGATGAGCTTAATGGGTACTATGGTGTTGAACGCTGAGCTGTAGTCAATGAACAGCTTTGTCCAGGTGGGAAAGGGCAGTGTGGAGTGCGATTGAGATTGCGTCATCTGTGGATCTGTTGGGGCGGTATGCGAAATGGAGTGGGTCTAGGGTATCCGGGAGGATTCTGTGACCAGCCTTTCAAAGCTCTTCATGGCTACGGGGTGGTAATCATTTAGGCAGGTTACTTTCACTTCCTAGAGTTGCTCAGAAAAGAAAGGATTAGATTTGTTCCTAAGGGTAGAAACACTTGTCACCGTGGTGGTACCCTGTAAGGTCATCATTTGAACCTTCAGCAATAAGTACATGATTGTGCCCCAGTTCATTCCTCACGCCACATCAGGCCTGCAAGTAGTGTTGCAAAATTCTGGTGAATTTCTAAAAATCCTAGTTGAAGGATTTTGGAATTACGGCTTCCATTTCCAAGAAACTTCCAGACAGGATTTCTGGAAACCTGGGAATTTTGTGAAGGTTCCAATAATTTTGCAACCCTACCTGTAAAACACATTACGCTGGCTTGCTAAGGGATGTGTCCTATTGGGATCTATTTAGAATACCCAACAGTCATACCCAACATTGACGTGCAATCTGCATTCAGATTGACTGCCAGGATTAAAAACATAAGGCAGACACAATCTAAGCCATTTAAACTGGAACAAACATTTCAGTAACAGTGCAAAAAAAAAGTCTGATAATGATGGCCGTGGTTTTGGTTCAACGTGATGTGTATGAGTTTCAGGCCCCTTTTTGTGATATTTCCTTTGCTTGATAGACTTCCTATTGACACTTTCAATTTCTTTAGGTTGGGAGTTTTTCATCAAGGTGGTGTAACTTTGTCCCCGGGCTATTGCACACACAGTGCATGTCAGTCTGGGATATCAACCATTCAAAGTTGCCATCTGTGGGAGTCACCATAGAATTCTATAGGAGTGACCTTACAGTGTAAAGTATTTGTCATTGTCACTACTTAACAAAGTCAAAAAGTAATAAATATTGCTTAACACTGCCCATTTCCACTATTTGTCTTCTTAAAATGTGGACTTTAAACCTAACCCCAACTAATGAAGGCCAAGTTTGATGCGTTGGTCCACCAGACCTTCCGCGCCTTCCGGTGGAAGTGATTTTGGTGGAAGTGTCTGGGAACGAGATTAGGTGTAATGTGACTAACATGACATCACTTTAGAGCATCTGCCATCCTTCAGCACAACATGTCACCCTTTAAAAAGCACATGTTTATATTATATTGGACATAGTGGGTTATGTCACATTTGACATTGGTGATTGTCACACAGTAATGCCACATTTATGAAAACTTTATAAAGCATGACATAGATGCTTTGTAACACATTTATAAGCTGAACTTCATAAACTGAACATAATTTATAGCGGAACCATATATCTAAGTCTGGACATTAGGCCTACATCATTAGCACGTCAAATATTTTCCATCAAACATGCATCAAGTGGCGAATTGGATCTTTGCAATAGCCTTTACAAAGTAAAAACATGTTTCTCTTCCTGGAAAACTGGATTTATGAATCTGGACAATTTCACTAAATACTCTGGCAAAACGTTCATGGAATGTGGAGCTACCAGGAAGATGCTACGCAACAAACCCGACAATAGGCTGGCTACATCCCGCCCTAGAAAAAAACACTGAATGCAAGCCATGCCAGCACTTGGAAAACCGATGGGTGAATTCATAACTTTTTGTGCATGATTTTTTTTTTGCATATGTTTGGAACAGCATTGTGCTGTTTAGTCAACCCTATTGTTAGTGTACTTCACATTGTTGTTGTCCCGGTTCTTAGGCCGTGTGGTTTTTGGTTGTGTTTCGTAGCTTTGCAGTGCTATTGAAAGCGAAGATTGTTGCGCTTTGTTTGTCGTTAAATTCCGGTGGGATATTGTTGCACACACTGTTGTTTGGGCTTGTTCAAGGTGGCTGGTGGCAACTGCTGTCAAAGTTTTGTCAGTACAACTGAGTGGGGTATGCATCATTGTGCGGCCTTGGTCATTATTAAGGGGACAGTGTGTCAAAAATGGAAGGGAAAAGCTCCTCACAAATGTTGAGGCCTCAGAAATTAAGCATTTCGATGAAAAAAAAGAAAGAACACCTGCAACCAAGTTCTTGGCCATGGCTTTTGGAAACCTGCAAAAAAAATAGGAAGTCAAAGTTAACACGAGCAAATAAACTGATAAAAAAAAGAACTCAAAATCAGTAATATACATTTAAATCAGTGCAAACTCAATTGCAGGCATTTGAAAATATATTCAAGGCTGCCAAGGAAATGCACAGTATATTTTTGCTTGAACGTCCACTTCCTGATCATTTAACATTAGTGATGTTACATTTGATACTGGAGCTCCAAGGCATGCGTCAAAATCGCTAAGCAGTGTACTTTTTTTTCTAAAACTTAACTTCAAAACACTCTCCTGCAACCCGCCTCACCCAATGTGGTACAGATCTGTTTTTTTTGTTTGTTCTGCAAGTATTATCCACCTCAACTCCGGAATTCCCTAACAGAAGCTAACCAGCTCACTAGCTAACGTTAGCATTTAGCTTACCACTGCTAACGGAAAGCAGCAGCTGACCTTTAGCTCGGAAAAGCTCTCGCCGTTCGTATAACGCAACTCACCCCAGAGCATTCCGGACCATTCCGGACGTATTTTCTCTCCATATCCCCGGATTTCTACCGCAAGCTCTGGATATTTTCACCTGGATCTTGCAGCTAGCTAGCTGCTATCCGTGTGACTATTGGCTAACGTTGGTCCCGGAGCAATGCACCAATTAGCCTGAAGCTAGTCCGTGCTTGGCCCATCTCCGGCTGGTTGAAGAATCCCATCAGCCACTCCTGGGCTACAACACCTATCCGGACCCTGTTTCACTGCCGGTGCGGAGCCTCACCGGGCCTTCACGACTGGACCACCGACGTTATCTGCCCGAGGGGGTTATTCAACCGTCCCTCCGTCGCGACGTCACCTGAACGCCCATCAGCTAGCAGGCCGCTAACTGCGGCCTGCTAACGTTTGCTGTCTTGAGCATATCGGCTGCTAGCTAAACAGGTACATGGGACAAGTTCTTGGGCCACTATTACCTATTTTGCCAATTGGCCTGGTCCCCTTCACCACACGGAACCCCACTAACCCATCAAGACTGGTCTACCAATGGAAACGCACGAGGAGGCTAGAAACAGACGTCCTCCGTCTTTGTTAGCCGGCCTGCTAGCCTTTGCTAGCTTGCTACCCCCGGCTAGCTGTCTGAATCGCCGTGTCCCCAACCAGCCTCACCACTAACTGAACCCTTATTATCACTCGGCTAAGCATGCCTCTCCTCAATGTCAATATGCCTTGTCCATTGCTGTTCTGGTTAGTGTTTATTGTCTTATTTCACTGTAGAGCCTCTAGCCCTGCTCAATATACCTTATCCAACCCTTCAGTTCCACCACCCACACATGCGATGACATCACCTGGTTTAAATATTTCTAGAGACAATATCTCTTTCATCACCACTCAATGCCTAGGTTTACCTCCACTGTATTTATGTCCTAACATACCTTTGTCTGTACATTAGGGAGCAGTGGCGCACTAGCGGGCCACTCCCGACACTACCCGGTGAAATGTGAGGCGCCAAATTCAAAATCCAAAAGTTGAATTATTAAACATTCATAAATATACAAGTGTTGCATAGTCATCAAAAGCTCTGATTCTTGGCAATATCACAGCGTTGTCAGATCTCAAAAAGGCTTTACGGCGAAAGCACAACATTTGATTGTTTGAGGATAGCCATCTCTCATATTTTATGCATTAGCATGAATCCATTACAAACGCGGGTCTCAAAAAACGCATAAAATCGCTAATATAAAATCCCTTACCTTTCGAAGAACTTCTGCTGAGGGCTTCCTAAGTGTCCAACGAAGACATCCAATGGTTCTTTTGTTAGAAAAAGTCATTTATTATATCCATAAATCTCAGATTGGTTGGCGCGTTATGATCAGAAAATCCAACGTCAAATCGCCCATTGAACCGTGAAGAGAACGCGTTCAAATATACTTATCAACTTTTCCTAAAGAAATCATAGATAATTTATAATGCATCCTTAGCTATCCTTTGATGAATATTAGCAATAATATTTCACTCGGATGGTAACCTAAACGTTATGAAAGGAAAATACAGTGGGGCGCGCATACGGTCTCGCACCCGTAAAATCTTGTTGACATCTGAGCTACCTGGACTATTTCCTGTTCCTATCTGTTCTGCTCAGGGCTACAGCCTCCAGACTCTGTATAAAGACTGCTGACATCTAGTGAAAGCCATAGGTACTGCAGTCTCAGTCCTAGGTAAAATACAAATGAATAGGCACCCTGGAGAAGGTCATTTACAAAAAAAACTGCAAATCCCTTTGGATTTTCCTCGGGTTTTCGCCTGCTATATCAGTTCTGTTATACTCACATACATTACTTTAACACTTTTAGAAACTTCAGAGTGTTTCCTATCCAATAGTACTAATTATGTGCATATCCTATTTTCTGGGCCTGAGTGGCAGGCATTTTACTTTGGGCACGCCAGACTCTGCAAAACCGTCACCTCTGCTGCCGCTCCCTAAGAAGTTAACTACCCTCCAGACGAGCTTCAATGCCATACAACTCTCCTTCCGTGGCCTACAACTGCTCTTAAACGCAAGTAAAACTAAATGCATGCTCTTCAACCGATCACTGCCCGCACCTGTCCCCCCGTCCAGCATCACTACTCTGGACGGTTCTGTCTTAGATTATGTGGACAACTACAAATATCTAGGTGTCTGGTTAGACTGTAAACTCTCCTTCCAGACTTACATCAAACATCTCCAATCTAAAATTAAATCTAGAATTGGCTTCCTATTTCGCAACAAAGCATCCTTCACTCATGCTGCCAAACATAGCGTCGAAAAAACTGACCATCCTACCGATCCTCGACTTCGGTGATGTCATTTACAAAATAGCCTCCAATACTCTACTCAACAAATTGGATGCAGACTATCACAGTGCCATCCGTTTTGTTACCAAAGCCCCATATACCACCCACCACTGCGACCTGTACACTCTCGTTGGCTGGCCCTGGCTTTACAGTCGTCGCCATACCCACTGGCTCCAGGTCATCTACAAGTCCCTGCTAGGTAAAGTCCCGCCTTATCTCAGCTCGCTGGTCACCATAGCAGCACCAACCCGTAGCACGCACTCCAGCAGGTATATCTCACTGGTTACCCCCAAAGACAATTCCTCCTTTGGCCGACTCTCCTTCCAGTTCTCTGCTGCCAATGACTGGAACGAACTACAAAAATCTGTGAAACTGGAGACACTTATCTCCCTCACCAGCTTTAAGCACCAGCTGTCAGAGCAGTTCACAGACCCCTGCACCTGTATATAGCCCATCTTTAAATAGCCCAACCAACTACCTCATCCCCTACCATATTTATTTATTCATTCATCTTGTTCCTTTGCACCCCAGTTTTTCTACATTGCACATTCATCTACTGCACATCTACCATTCCAGTGTTTAAATGCTATATTGTAATTACTTTGCCACCATGGCCTATTTATTGCCTTACCTTCCTTATCCTACCTCATTTGCACTCTTTGTATATAGCTTTGTTTTTTTCTACTGCATTATTGACTGCATGTTTGTTTTACTCCATGTGTAACTCGATGTTGTTGTATGTGTCGAACTGCTTTGCTTTATCTTGGCCAGGTCGCAGTTGTAAATGAGAACTTGTTCTCAACTTGCCTAACTGGTTAAAAAAAGTTGAAATAAAATAAAAATAAAAAGGGAGCGGCAGCAGAGGTGACGGTTTTGGAGAGTCTGGCGTGCCTAAAGTAAAATGCCTTCCACTCAGGCCCAGAAAATAGGATATGCACATAATTAGTACTATTGGATAGGAAACACGCTGAAGTTTCTAAGAGTGTTAAAATAATGTATGTGAGCATAACAGAACTGATCTAGCAGGCGAAGACCCGAGGAAAATCCATCTGGATTTGCAGTTTTTTTTGTAAATTACCTTTTTGTCAAGGCTGCCTATTGATTTCTATGTTATCCAGGACTGAGACTGCAGTACCTATGGCTTCCACTATATGTCAACAGTCTTTATACAGAGTCTGGAGGCTCTAGCACTAAGCAGAACAGATAGGAAGAGGAAGTAGTGAAGGGATCACATTTGTCAACAACGTTTGACGGGCGCGAAATTGTGAGCGTGCCCCACTTTATTTTCCTTTCCTATTGATCACGTTATCGTCCGGATGAAATAATACAGTAAATATACATAAAAGGATACCTAAGGATACATTAACTACTTAGGGAGTGGTGGGGCGCTCCCGACACTACACGGTGAAATGCAAGGCGCCAAATTCAAAATCCAAAAGTTGAATTATTAAACATTCATCAATATACAAGTGTTGCATAGTCATCAAAAGCTCTGCTTCTTGGCAATATCACAGCATTGTCAGATTTCAAAAAGGCTTTACGGCGAAAGCACAACATTTGATTGTCTGAGGGTAGCACCTCCAATATTTTCCATTAGCATAAATTCATAAACCATCGCGGTTCACACAAAACACATTTCACAGCGAAAACAAATCCCTTACCTTTTGAAGAACTTCTGCTGAGGGCTTCCCAAGTGTCCAACGAAGACATCCAATGGTTCTTTTGTTAGAAAAAGTCATTTATTATATCCATAAACCTCCGTTTGGTTGGCGCATTATGTTCATAAATTACAGCGTCCACTCGCCCATTGAACCGTGAAGAGAACGCGTTCAACCTATACCTATACACTTGTCCAAGAACAATCAAACATCATTGATAATGTATCCTTAGGAACACTTATGTATATTTACTATAATATTTCAACCGGATTATAAACTGGACGATAGGAAAGGAAAAAACCACAGCGCGCGCGAGCACGTGAACACGCATCCTCTTCTGTTTACATCCAATGACCAGTTCGAAATTCTTCTTCTATTACCATCCAGAGCAACTAAACATCATCAAACTCTGTCTAGAGACTGTTGACATCCAGTGGAAGCAATAGGTACTGCAATCTTACTCCCATATATGTCTGTTTTCAATAGGGAGGGGTTCAAAATGAGGCAATGTGTCAAAAACACTTTTTCCAGGACAGAAATTCCTCGGGTTTTCGCCTATTATATCAGTTCTGTTATACTCACAGACAATATTTGAACACTCTTAGAAACTTCAGAGTGTTTCCTATCCAATAGTTCAAATTATGTGCATATCATATTTTCTGGGCCTGAGTGGGAGGCATTCAGGCCCAGTCCGACTTGGGAAGCCCTCAGCAGAAGTTCTTCAAAAGGTAAGGGATTTGTTTTCGCTGTGAAATGTGTTTTGTGTGAACCGCAATGGTTTATGAATTCATGCTAATAAAATATAGAGTCTGGCTTGCCCAAAGTAAAATGCCTGCCACATAACTAGGATATGCACATAATTTGTACTATTGTATAGGAAACACTCTGAAGTTTCTAAGAGTGTTAAAATAATGTATGTGAGCATAACAGAACTGATCTAGCAGGCAAAAACCCGAGGAACTTCTGTCCAGATTTTTTTTGTTTGTGACATGCCCTCACTTTCAATGGCTGCCTATGTGATTCTCAGTGAAATAGCTCCCAGATTGCAGTACCTATGGCTTCCACTAGATGTCAACAGTATTTAGACAGTGTTTCATGCGTTTATCATGGAACAGTTCCGAATAGAAGAAGAATTGGTAAGAGGACCCAGGAAGCCAGTTCAGTTTTCGGTGCGCGAGGCTGTGTGTGCGTTCCTCTTTATTTACATTTTATATCGTTTAGGATACTATCCGTGTGAAATATAATTGTTAATATACATAAAAGGATACATTATAAATGATTTTTGGGTAAAGTTGATAGGTATAATTTGAAAGCTTTCTCTTCACTGTACAACGAGCGACTTGACGGTGGATTTTCTGAACATAAAGCGCCAACCAAACTGAGATTTATGGATATAAACAATGACTTTTTCTAACAAAAGAAACATGAATTGTCTTCCTTGGACACTTCGGATTGCCCTCAGCAGAAGATCATCAAAAGGTAAGCGATTTATTTTAGCTCTTACATGTGTTTTGTGATATGATATTATGCTAATGCATAAAATATGAGAGGTGCTATCCTCAAACGTTGTGCTTTCGCCGTGAATCCTTTTTGAAATCTGATATTGCCAAGACTCTAAGCTTTTGATGACTATGCAACACTTGTATATTGATGAATGTTTAATAATTCAACTTTTGGATTTTGAATTTGGCGCCTTACATTTCCCCGAGTAGTGTCGGGAATGGGGTGCTAGCGCCCCAATGATCCCTAAGTTAAAACAGTGTGCCGATGCCTGTATCACTTTATCAGAAGCACGTGATCAATAAAGTCAGAAACTTTGTTTCGTCAAAAAAACACCTGATTGGTTTGGTATTGGTTTCGGTAGAAGTCAAAAAGGCTACTCTGCGCTTGCGCTACGGCGTGTGGAACATCATCTATAATAATTTGGCTACTCTAAATTCTTTTGACCAGCAGGTGCCACTAGTATATATCGTGTTGATCAAAGCCTTGAGTAATGAACTTTTTTTTGACACAATTGGCTGGAAAGACTCAATGCTTTGTTTACCCATCACTAATGAATATAAAAAGGAACAAGCTTGGTTCTCTTCCAAAATGGCTGCTAATGATGCTTTACTGAAAGAGGTGAAAGGATTTTTTTATTTTACTAGGCAAGTCAGTTCAAGGCAAATTCTTAATTTCAATGATGGCCTAGGAACAGTGGGTTAAACTGCCTGTTCAGGGGCAGAACGACAGATTGTACCTTGTCAGCTCAGGGAATTGAACTTGCAACCTTTCGGTTACTACTCTAACCACTAGGCCTCAGGGTAGTTGGTTTTATGACATTGGAAAACCATTTTGTGATGTTAATGGTTATGATGATAGTGTGTCCAATGCTTCAACCAAAATGTCGATGTAAGACAGGTGTGTCATCAAAAGGTGTCTACTACCTCCTCTGCACACATTAAAATCAAAGCAGAGAAAGCAGCACTGATGCAACGTGCTATGGCTTTTGAGAAGAAGCATGCTTTGGAAGCAGAAGAGGAGAAGCTAAGAAAATAAGGAACAGCTGGAAATCGACACAGAAATACTGTAGTGGCAGCTGATGCAAAACTCATCGTATTGGAAAGCAGCGAGGTGAACAGCAACACGGGTGCCTTCTAATGGGATGAATTCTTATTACCTAAAGGCAGCCGAACCTAAGAAACACACTGACGGCTCAACCCTCATGCCAAGGATTATTTACCCAGCAAACATCAAAGGAAGAACACAAACCCCACACTGGACCCCATGCAAACTCCAAACTCTCTCTTACTCAGTATGTGCACCCTAATGAAAGACACACACTCAGCCACAAAGGCAGCTCAATCAATCCTCACTCATACCGCTTGACCCTATCCCCGTCAGAGTCCCTGACTCTACCACTCTCAGGCCTCAGACTCAGGCCTCCCTTGGAATCCCAGGCACTGCACCTCCTAGGACCCAAATAAGTGCAGTGGTATCTGATGTCACACAGAAATAGCAACATCACAGATCCTGTACTAGACAACACTGCACCAGACATGCCTTTCATGTACAATATAATGCAAAGGCAAAATGACATCACTGCCCTTCTTGTACAGCAGCAATGCTCTGCCTGTTTACCAACAAGAGACATACCTGTATTTGAAGGGAATCCAAAGCAGTATGGACCATTTATAAGGGCCTTTGAGCATTGCATTGAAGGTAAGATGAGCAACAGCCAGGACCACCTTTACGTTCTAGAAGAGTATATGAGAGGGCAGCCACGAGAGCTTGTGTGGAGCTGCCAGGACATGGTTTCAGATATAGGCTACCAAAGGGCTAAGACCCCACTAAAGGAGCATAAAGTCTGCTGCTGTTATTTAAAGTCAGAGAATGCAGAGGCCTTACAATCATACTCTCTCTTTTTGAGAGGATGCTGCAATGCTATGGAGGACATTGCATACATGGAAGAGATGAATATTCCATCTAACATTAAGTACATCATGATGGCGTTACCATACAAGCTCAGAGAGAGATGGAGTGAGAAAGCCTGCGAGCTACAGGAGCAGTGAGGCTTCAGGGCAATGTTCAGTGACAAAATGCAATCAAGTTTCAGAGAAAGCAGCTTTGCTACTACTGTTGCGGAGAAAGTCCAGAGAATTTATGTAACATTATTGTACATTTTTCAAGGGCGGTCACTCATTACAACAGTGTCAACAGCTTAAGAGCAAACCACACGATGAGAAGATGGGCTTTGAGGGGAAAAGCAATATGTTTTGGATGCTTGAGTGTTGGCCATAGTAGAAAGGACTGCAGGAGTCACCAAGTTTGAAATGTGTGCAATCAAAACCCAACTGTGCACCACATTCAAGCCAAATGCAGGACAGAACAATGGGAAACACCAGTGAGTAGTGCTCTTGTTGCCCTAGAGCAGGTATACTATATATATATATATATATATATATATATTATTTTTTTACTTTTTTAAATGTACTCCATTTATATTTTCCCTATATTTAGCCTTGTTTCATTGCCAAAAATAAAATTAAACCATCTAGTGTTCAGTGAAATAACAACACAATGTCAAATACAGGTAGCTGAGTCAAATAATTAACATCCAATCACACTAACTGTTAGTCTCTCCCAGGAATTACACTAATGGTCCGTATGTAGCCAAACGTAGCTGCTGCTCATGTTGGTATCTGTACTGATGGCGCAAAAACCATGACAGGGAGACATAGTGGAGTGGTAAGGCGCATGCAAGCTTTTGCTCCCGACTTGGTTACACTGCAGCATCCACGAGAGGCTCTTGCTGCCAAGGGAATGCCTGACAGCTTGAAAGACGTTTTGGACACTACAGTGTAAATGGATAACTTTGTTAAAGCAAGGCCCCTGAACTCTCGTGTATTTTCTGTACTATGCAATGATATGGGCAGCGACCATGTAACGCTTTTACAACATATAGAAGTGCGCTGGTTATCAAGGGGCAAAGTATTGACAAGTTTTTTTGAATTGAGAGACGAGCTTAAAGTTTTCTTTACTGACCATAAAGGGGCTCCTTGTCTGACATATTCTGACACCCTGTTGCGGTGTTTATTGATAACAACCTATACAGTATTGACTGTTGTTCATGGAATTTATAAAATGAACATTCTGGGACGCATAACTAGTTAGCTGGTATGAGGCCCAGTGCTGATCAAATCCACTTGGCCCAAAAAAAATTTTTTCAGTGTTACATTTGCACTGCTTTGGGCCTAGACTAGATTATGCTACTTTATGACACTGTACGGTTGCAAAGGTTCACATTATGGGCTTGGTGTCAAACTCAACCGGCTGGTTCCCTGACACTTGTGATGGCATAGAAGACAGATCTAGGTTTAGTTAGAATGCACTTCTTCTACAGTGGGAAGAAAAAGTCTGTGAACCCTTTAGAATTACCTGGATATATGTATAAATTGGTCATAAAATTTGATCTGATCTTCATCTAAGTCACAACAACAGACAAACACAGTCTGCTTGATTAAACTAATAACACACAAACAACTACTTTTTCATGTCTTTATTGAACACACTGTGTAAACATTCACAGTGCAGGTTGGAAAAAGTATGTAAACCCTTGGATTTAACAGGTTGACCCTCCTTTGGCAGCAATAACCTCAACCAAACGTTTTCTGTAGTTACGGATCAGACCTGCACAATGGTCAGGAGGAATTTTGGACCATTCCTCTTTACAAAACTGTTTCAGTTCCACAATACTCTTGGGATGTCTGGTGTGAACCGTTTTCTCGAGGTCATGCCACAGCATCTCAATCGGGTTGAGGTTAGGACTAACTAGGCCATTCCAGAAGGTGTATTTCCTTCTGTTCAAGCCATTATGTTGTTTATTCATCACCTAACTTCTGTTGAGCTTTAATTGGCAGACAGATATCCTTACATTCTCCTGCAAAATGTCTTGATAAACTTGGGAATTCATTTTTCCGTCGATGATAGCAAGCTGTCCAGGCCCTGAGGCAGCAAAGCAGCCCCAAACCATAATGCTCCCTCCATGGTAGTTTACAGTTGGGAGGAAGTTTTGATGTTGCTGTGCTGTGCCTTTTTTTCTCCACACATAGTGTTGTGTGTTCCTTCCAAACAACTCAACTTTAGTTTTATCTGTCCACAGAAAATTTTGCCAGAAGCGCTGTGGAACATCCAGGTGCCCTTTTGGGAACTTCAGACGTGCAGCAATGTTTTTTTTTAACAGCAGTGGCTTCTTCCATGGTGTCCTCCCATGAACACCATTCTTGTTCAGTATTTTACGTATTGTAGACTCGTCAACAGAGACGTTAGCATCTTCCAGAGATTTCTGTAAGTCTTTAGCTGACACTCTAGGATTCTTCTTCACCTTATTGAGCATTCTGCGCTGGGCTCTTGCAGTCATCTTTGCAGGACGGCCTGGATTCCCCCAAGCAGCTGATTGGTCGGCCCCATCGATGATTGGAGATCTGACCCCACCCTTTCGTCAGGAGATACAGCTGTCTGCAATTACAGACTCCTTCTGCAGCTTTAAATTCCAGTTTTCCTTTGTTAGGAGAGAGCTTCTTGGTATGTCCTGTGTTTCGTTGTTGGTCTGATAATTTGTTAAAGGTATTTTGTAGCTGGTCCTGCATAGGTATGTGTATGCCATAGGACTTAGTGTATTTGGTTTATTCAAATTGTTTACATATGTTAGTAATTATGTTTTTGTTCCCAGGGGGAAAGAGGAAGCCACCTTGGGAGTGCTTAGGCAAGAGGCCTGCGGGCATACATACAGTGAGGGAAAAAAGTATTTGATCCCTTGCTGATTTTGTACGTTTGCCCACTGACAAAGAAATGATCAGTCTATAATTTTAATGGTAGGTTTATTTGAACAGTGAGAGACAGAATAACAACAAAAGAATCCAGAAAAACACCCCCAAAGCATAATGTTTCCACCTCCATGTTTGACGGTGGGGATGGTGTTCTTGGGGTCATACGCAGCATTCCTCCTCCTCCAAACACGGCGAGTTGAGTTGATGCCAAAGAGCTCCATTTTGGTCACATCTGACCACAACACTTTCACCCAGTTGTCCTCTGAATCATTCAGATGTTCATTGGCAAACTTCAGACGGGCATGTATATGTGCTTTCTTGAGCAGGGGGACCTTGCGGGCGCTGCAGGATTTCAGTCCTTCATGGCGTAGTGTGTTGCCAATTGTTTTCTTGGTGACTATGGTCCCAGCTGCCTTGAGATCAACACGGCTGATTCCTCACCGTTCTCATGATCATTGCAACTCCACGAGGTGAGATCTTGCATGGAGCCCCAGGCCGAGGGAGATTGACAGTTATTTTGTGTTTCTTCCATTTGCGAATAATCGCACCAACTGTTGTCACCTTCTCACCAAGCTGCTTGGCGATGGTCTTGTAGCCCATTCCAGCCTTGTGTAGGTCTACAATCTTATCCCTGACATCCTTGGAGAGCTCTTTGGTCTTGTCCATGGTGGAGAGTTTGGAATCTGATTGATTGATTGCTTCTGTGGACAGGTGTTTTTTATACAGGTAACAAACTGAGATTAGGAGCACTCCCTTTAAGAGTGTGCTCCTAATCTCAGCTCGTTACCTGTATAAAAGACACCTGGGAGCCAGAAATCTTTCTGATTGAGAGGGGGTCAAATACTTATTTGCCTCATTAAAATGCAAATCAATTTATAACATTTTTCACGTGCGTTTTTCTGGATTTTTTTGTTGTTATTCTGTCTCTCACTGTTCAAATTAACCTACCATTAAAATTATAGACTGATCATTTCTTTGTCAGTGGGCAAAGGTACAAAATCAGCAGGGAATCAAATACTTTTTTCCCTCACTGTGTACCCGTAGTATGTACTATGCACACTAGGTAAGACCTGGGCGGACCATCCCTTGGATTTTGGTTAGTGCGCCAGGTGGTGCTAGTTAGGTAAGTTGTGGCTAGGTAAGGGAGGAGAGGGGGCTCTTTAATTTTTACTTTCTTTGTTTGGTTCTGTCCAGCCCCTTTTCCCAAAATTACCGTATATATTACCTGTAAACGGTAATATATTCTGCCTCTGTTATTCTTACCCGCACCTACAGTCACATACCTCTTTCACTCCACGGGGACTTGAGTGTAGCAGGGTGTTGCGTTCCCCCCTCCAAGAGGTGTATGTAACACCAGGTAATGCCACCACCCCCTCTCCTCCACTCTCCTCTGTCTCCAGGTAATGACCTCCATTTATAGACAATTTGTCTTACCGTGGACTGACTTTTAGAGATACTTTTGTAACCCTTTCCAGCTTTATGCAAGGCAACAATTCTTAATCTTAGGTCTTCTGAGATCTGTCTTGTTTGAGGTGTGTTTCTTCTCAGACAATGCTTCTTGTGAATAGCAAACTCACATTCTGTGAGTGTTTTTTTATAGGGCAGGGCAGCTCTAACCAAAATCTCCAATCTCGTCTCATTGATTCGACTCCAGGTTAGTTGACTCCTGACTCCAATTACATACTTTTTCCAACCTACACTGTGAATGTTTAAATGATGTATTCAATATAGACAAGAAAAATACAATAATTTGTGTTATTAATTTAAGCACTGTGTTTGTCTATTGTTGTGACTTAGATGAAGATCAGATCAAATGTTATGTCAAATATATGCAGAAATCCATGTGAATGCGAAGGGTTCACATACTTTTTCTTGCCACTGTATGTGCTATCCTTTTTATTCTGTTGCTTTCTCTGCTCTAATAATAGCAAGCAGATAAAGCCAGATGGACAGATGTGTGAATAAACTGGGGTGCACTTATGAATTTTTCACAGATTTTCTTCCACAGTGTATTAAGTCTACATACTGTACATGTCAGCGATGGCCGCTGATTGGCTGAATATCCGGGGCCCAAGGTGGTTGGACTTGTCAACAAAGCAGCATAACAGAAATATGTTTTCAATCTACCGGTAGTTTCTTTGAGAAGATATATAAAGCGATCTGTGCATTTGAACAACATAAATACACCAATTTCACTTTTGCATGTGAAAAACAATGACCGCTGCAGATGCTGCCAATGTTTTGAACAGAGTAGATTATACTATTTACATGGCCGGTTCCAGGCATAAGCAACATCAACTCCATATCCCCCCCAAAAAGGGAACTCAGTCTGGGTCTCAATTTACTAAGAATAGTGGAATACACAAGATGTCAATAAGTATTCAACGCCTTTATTATGCCAAGCCTAAATAAGTTCAGGAGTACAAATGGCATAATAAATTGCAAGGACCCACATACAATTATCTAAAGGTTCCTCAATCTTCAGTGAATTTCAAGCACAGATTTAACCAGAAAGGGAGTTTTATCAATGCCTCGCAAAGAAGGGAACCTCAAAAGGTATGATGAATATCCCTTTGAGCATGGTAAAGTTATTAATTACACTTTGGATAGTGTATCAATACACCCAGTCACTACAAAGATACAGGAGTCCTTCCTAACTCAGTTGCCGGAGAGGAAGGGAACTCCTTAAGGATTTCACCATGAGGAAAATTGGGATTTTAAAACTGTTAGGGGCAGTTTCCCGGACACAGATTAAGCCTAATCCTGGACTAAAAAGTGCTTTCAATGGAGATTTTCCATTGATCTTGCAATTTAGTCCAGGATTAGGCTTAATCTGTGTCCGGGAAACCGCCCCTTAGAGTTTAATGGTTCTGATATGATAAAACTCAGGATGGATCAACAACATTGTAGTTACTCCACAATACTAAATGACAGAGAGAAAAGGAAGCCTGTAGACAGGGGTGTCAAACTACTTCCATGGAGGGACAAGTGTGAGCATATCTTTGGGTTTTCCTTTTAATAAAGCCCCAGACAACCAGATGTGGGGACTTCCTTACTAATTAGTGACCATAATTCATCAATCACGTACAAGGGAGGAGCGAAAACCCGCGGGCACTCAGCCATATGACACGTGCTGTACAGAATACAAATAATCCAAAACACGCATGCTGTTTGCAACAAATGTGGCAAATAAATTTACGTTTTGTTCTGCATACAAAGCGTTTTGTGCAAATCCAGCACAACACATTTCTGAGTACCACTCTTCATATTTAAAGCATGGTGGCAGCTACATCATGTAATGGGTATGCTTGTCATCGGCAAGGACTATGGAGTTTTTTGGGGGGGATAAAAAGAAAGAAGAGTAAAGGTATAGAATCTTGCGAAAGTATTCACCCCCTTGGCATTTTTCCTACTTTTGTTGCCTTACAACCTGGAATTAAAAATATATATTTTTGGGGTGTCTGTATCATTTGATTTACACAACATGCCTACCACTTAGAAGATGCAAAATAATTTTTATTGTGAAACAAAAAATAAGACAAAAATTAAACTTGAGCGTGCATAACTATTCACCCCCCCCCGCCCCCTCCAAAGTCAATACTTTGTAGAGCCACCTTTTGCAGCAATTACAGCTGCAAGTCTGTTGGGGTATGTCTCTATAAGCTTGGCAAATCTACCCACTGGGATTTTTGCCCGTTCTTAACTACTTAGGGAGTAGTGGGACACTACCCGGTGAAATGTAAGGCGCCAAATTCAAAATCAAAAAGTTGAATTATTAAACATTCATCAATATACAAGTGTTGCATAGTCATCAAAAGCTCTGCTTCTTGGCAATATCACAGCGTTGTCAGATTTCAAAAAGGCTTTACGGCGAATGCAAAACATTTGATTGTTTGAGGATTGCACCTCCAATATTTAACTATTAGCATAAATTCATAAACCAGCGCGGTTCACACAAAACCCATATATGACAGCGAAAACAAATCCCTTACCTTTCGAAGAACTTCTGCTGAGGGCTTCCCAAGTGTCCAACGAAGACAATCCATGGTTCTTTTGTTAGAAAAAGTAATTTATTATATCCATAAATCTCCGTTTGGTTGGCGCGTTATCAGAAAATCCATCGTCGAATCGCCCATTGAACCGTGAAGAGAACGCGTTCAAATATACCTATAAACTTTTCTTAAACAAATCAAAGACCAGTTATAATGCATCCTTAGTTATCCTTTTTATGAATATTAGCGATAATATTTCACTCGGATGGTCACCTAAACGTTATATAAGTAAAATAAAGTGGGGCGCGCACCCAGTCTCACGCCCGAGAAATTTTTTGACATCTGAGCTCCCTTGACCATTTCCTGTTCCTATCCATTCTGCTTACTCCTATTGCTCCCAGTCATTGTATAGAGACTGCTGACATCTAGTGGAAGCCATAGGTACTGCAGTCTCAGTCCTGGTTAAAATAAAAATGAATAGGCAGCCTGGAGAAGAAGGTCAAGTACAAACAAAAACTGCAAATCCGGATGGATTTTCTTCCGGTTCTTGCCTGCTATATCAGTTCTGTTATACTCACAGACATTATGTTAACACTTTTAGAAACTTCAGAGTGTTTCCCATCCAATAGTACTAATTATGTGCATATCCTATTTTCTGGGCCTGAGTGGCAGGCATTTTACTTTTGGCACACCACTCTCCAAAACCGTCACCTCTGCTTCCGCTCCCTAAGAAGTTAAGTCTTTAGGCATCATCAGCAGAGGTGACGGTTTTGGAGAGTCTGGCGTGCCAAAAGTAAAAATTGAAGTTTCTAAGAGTGTTAAAATAATGTCTGAGTATAACAGAATGGATATAGCAGGCGAAAACCCGAGGAAAATCCATCCGGAATTACAGTTTTGTGTGACCTTTGCACTGTTTGACAGTCTCCCTATTGATTCCAAAGGCAACCAGCTCCGAGATTTCAGTACCTATGGCTTCCACTAGATGTCAACAGTCTCTATACAAAGCCAGGAAACGGTAGCCCTGACCAGAACGGATAGTAAGAGAATATGGTCAAGTGAGCTCAGATGTCAACAAGATTTTGCGGGCACGCAACCGAGTGCGCGCTCCACTTTATTTTTCTTTCTTATCGTTCACGTTATCGTCCGGTTGAAATATTACAGCAAATATACACAAAAGGATACCTAAGGATACATTAAAAATTTGTTTGTAGAAAGTTTATAGTTATAATTTGAACGTGTTCTCTTCACGGTTCAATGGGCGACTCAACGGTGGATTTTATGATCATAACGTGCCAACCAAAAGGAGATTTATGGATATAATAAATGACTTTTTCTAACAAAAGAACCATTGGATGTCTTCGTTGGACACTTGGGAAGCCCTCAGCAGAAGTTCTTCGAAACGTAAGGAATTTTATATTAGTGATTTTATGCGTTTTTTGAGACCCGCGTTGGTTATGGATTTATGCTAATGAATAAAATATGAGAGGGGCTATCCTCAAACAATCAAATGTTGTGCTTTCGCCGTAAAGCCTTTTTGAAATCTGACAATGCTGTGATATTGCCAAGAATCAGAGCTTTTGATGACTATGCAACACTTGTATATTGATGAATGTTTAATAATTCAACTTTTGGATTTTGAATTTGGCGCCTCACATTTCACCGGGTAGTGTCGGGAGTGGGGCACCCCACTGCTCCCTAAGTAGTTAATTGTTACATGAGTANTATGCGTTTTTTGAGACCCGCGTTGGTTATGGATTTATGCTAATGCATAAAATATGAGAGGGGCTATCCTCAAACAATCAAATGTTGTGCTTTCGCCGTAAAGCCTTTTTGAAATCTGACAATGCTGTGATATTGCCAAGAATCAGAGCTTTTGATGACTATGCAACACTTGTATATTGATGAATGTTTAATAATTCAACTTTTGGATTTTGAATTTGGCGCCTCACATTTCACCGGGTAGTGTCGGGAGTGGGGCACCCCACTGCTCCCTAAGTAGTTAATTGTTACATGAGTAATTTAAATCGAGTAATAATTCAACGTAGTTGGTAATTATTTGATAAATAGCAGTCACCCCATTAATGATGGTCAGGTCTCGACATATTGGAGCCCACGTGCGAGGATTCTAAGATAGAATGAGGCCTTTATGCTGATTTCAGCCTATATCAATTTGGGCAGCAGATTACGTTTTACTCCATTAGAGCTGTAGGCAGGAATTGTTGAGGTGTGTGTGTTTCCATTTGAACAAGATACATAGAGATTGCCTCCAGTGTTGTTTCCCTGATGATGTCAGTGTGCAGTGTCAATTGATGAATGCTACGAGCCAGGACATACTGTATGGGCCAGCCGACGTAGGTATTCTGAGAAATAGACTAGTACTATTTCTGTCTCTCGCGTTTCAGGAGAGAGTAGACTTGAGTGAGGACATATGGGCCAGCCAAAATAACGCCTAAAAGGGTGAACGTGAGACGTCATTAGTAAACCCGTTCACTTGTTCAAGGGGACCCTATCTTACTCGGAAGTGAGATTCCGGTACAAGTAGGGTTAGCTTTGCACTAGATGCTAAGCTAACAAAGGGAGAGCAGCCAGTTTTCTTTCCTTTGTTCACAGGGCGACACCCTGTGCAGTGGGAAACAGAAGTTCTGCCTCCATTGGACTCCCGTTTTGATTTCAGCTTTCTGCGATCAGTGACCCCTGGTGGTGAAGAATCGGCAGTAAATAAAAAATATATATATATTTCCATGTGACAGAAACTGTGTGCTCACATCTGTTACAACGGGTTACACTTAAGATATCCAGCCAATCTCAACTGATTGGATATCGTTGTCTCATTCAATTTAATAAGTTAAATGCCGAACAAACCTTTTCAGGTCAATCATTTGGATAATGTACAAATTGATTTGTTTCAACCAATGAGACATTTTAAAACTTTTCAACACTAACTTCTTAGGGCTAGGCCCCTTTTTTCTCCACTTCCTGTCTGAATGATGTGCCCAAAGTAAACTGCCTGTAGCTCAGGCCCTGAAGCCAGGATATGCATATAATTGGTAACATTGGAAAGAAAACACTTTGAAGTTCATAGAAATGTTAAAATAATATAGGAGAATATAACACAATAGATATGGTTGGAGAAAACCAACCGTAAATATTTTTGTTTTTGAGAGACCATCCACTTAGAAATTCAAGAGAAAGGTCATATTGAAAATTTGATCCCTGGATGCATATCCTTTGGCTTCCACAGGGTGTCAGCAATCTATGTTCAAGGTTTCAGGCTTGTAACTTCAAAAAGGAATAAGAAATAACAGTGTTAGTAGAGGGACACAGTCTTGGAAATTTGTGTATGAAGACATTTCTGCTAAAATCGGTTTCCTTTTGAACATACTTCTTTCCGTAAGAAATATTATAGTTTGATTACATTTTAGGGTATCTGAGGAGTAAGTAGAAACGTATTTTGACTTGTTGAAACAAAGTTTAGGGGTAGATTTTCAGATTCCTTTCTCTGCATGTTGAACAAGTGAATTACTCAAATCGATGGCGCCAACTAAACAGACTATTTGGGATATAAAGAAGGATTTTATCTAACAAAACAACACTACATGTTATAGCTGTGACCCTTTGGATGACAAATCACAGGAAGATTTTTAAAAAGTGAATATTTTATCGTTATATATGAATGTATTAAACCTGTGCCGGTGGAAAAATATTTTGATGTGGGTTTCAACCAATGAGACATTTTAAACTTTTCCACATTAACCTAGATACAGCAACCCTTTCAGGTTAATTGAAGTGTAATTCCCAGATAGACTATACAGGTACGATTCGCTTTGGCAAATTAATTCACTTCCAACTCCCACATTACTGATCCAGTATTGATGGTTCATTATTGTATTTAAATAGACACAAATCATTGCAGCTTTTTTACAACAACTCAACCCACAAAATGTTTTGGGGAATGTGCAAGCTTTCAGAGGGCGTGGTTCACAGTCCTCCGCTAATTAGTGAACCTTTACCGCTAAAATGATTTATCACAGACCTCAGCAGCGATACAAACCCTAACTATGCCATTAGCAGAAAAACAGCAGAAATCGCGACGAACGCTTTCCTAAAATCAACCATCAGACACAGGCCTTGTAAAGGTTTTCTCCAGTTTAGCCCTGAGGCATCACCATCGGACATTGGCATCGGTCCAGTAACGCAGTGCACAGCTGAAGCACAAGCTAGAAATGGTTGATATGAAGGGACAGGTGGAGAGAACCGGGAAACTAATGACAAAAGCAGAAAAGGAAAACATTCTGCTAGCCCGAGGTACTGCGTTTTGAAAACTGAACAATTAATTGTAATTGAAAAAAACGTATGAAGATGAAGGAGCACAAACTCTTCAAATAAATCATTTTCTACAGGAACAACTCGATTTAGCCAAAACTAAATATGATGAAGTCCATGCCAAAATAGATAAATCTGTCAAGTTATCTAGAAAGGAGAGCGCAACTTGATAACATGCATGCAGTTTTGATGAACGTTTCTCAAAGCAATAATGTTTGAGTCCAAATGCTGCAGACCAAAGACGATCAGTTAACTTCTTAGTTAACTGCTGAGGTATCGGTTTTGGAGAGTCTGGCGTGCCCAAAGTAAAAGGCCTGCCACTCAGGCCCCGAAACTAGGATATGCACATAATTAGTACTATTGGATAGGAAACACTGAAGTCTCTACAAGTGTTAAAATATTGTCTGTGAGTATAACAGAACTGATATAGCAGGTGAAAACCCGAGGAATTTCTGTCCTGGAAAAAGTGTTTTTGACACATTGCCTCATTTTGAACCCCTCCCTATTGAAAACAGCCATATCTGGGAGTAAGATTGCAGTACCTATTGCTTCCACTTGAGGTCAGGATTGAGGTCAGGGCTTTGTGATGGCCACTCCAGTACCTTGACTTTGTTGTCCTTAACTAGACAGGGAGCGGTGGGTCGCTTGCNCACTTTTTCCAGGACAGAAATTCCTCGGGGTTTTGCCTGCCATATCCGTTCTGTTTCACTCACAGACAAATGGTTAACAGTTTTGGAAAATTCAGAGTGTTTCCTATCCAATGGTACTAAATATATGCATATCCTATTTTCTGGGCCTGAATGGGAGGCATTTTACTTTGGGCACGCCAGGCTCTCCAAAACCGTCACCTCAGGAGCTGCTCCCTGAGAAGTTAACTACTTACGGAGCACCGGCACGCTAGCAGGCCATTCCCGACACTACCCGGTGAAATGTAAGGCGCCAAATTCAAAATCCAAAAGTTGAATTATTAAACATTCATCAATATACAAGTGTTTGCATAGTCATCAAAAGCTCTGCTTCTTGGCAATATCACAGCATTGTCAGATTTCAAAAAGGCTTTACGGCGAAAGCACAATATTTGATTGTTTGAGGATAGCACCTCCAATATTTATGCATTAGCATAAATTCATATCCAGCGCGGGTCACACAAAACGCATATAAGAGCTAAGAAATATCACTTACCTTTCGAAGAACTTCTGCTGAGGGCTTCCCAAGTGTCCAACGAAGACATCCAATGGTTCTTTTGTTAGAAAACGTCATTTATTATATCCATAAATCTCAGTTTGGTTGGAGCGTTATGATCATAAAATCCACCGTTGAGTCGCCCATTGAACCGTGAAGAGAACACTTTCAAATTATACCTATAAACTTTCTACAAACAAATCAAACATCATTTTTAATGTATCCTTAGGTATCCTTTTATGTATATTTACTGTAATATTTCAATAAACTGGGGCACGCTCACAATCTCGCGCGCGTCAAACGTTGTAAACAAAAGTGGTCCCCAGACTACTTCCTCTTCCTATCCGTTCTGCTTACTGCTACAGCTTCCAGGCTTTGTTTGAAGACTGTTGACATCTAGTGGAAGCCATAGGTACTGCAGTCTCAGTCCTAGGTAAAATACAAATTAATAGGCACAATGGAGAAGGTCATTTACAAAAAAAAACTGCAAATCCGGATGGATTTTCCTCGAGTTTTCACCTGCTATAACAGTTATGTTATACTCACATACATTATTTTAACACTCTTAGAAACTTCAGAGTGTTTGCTATCCAATAGTACTAATTATGTGCATATCCTATTTTCCGGTCCTGAGTGGCAGGCAATTTACTTTGGGCACGCCAGACTCTCCAAAACCGTCACCTATGCTGCTAAGAAGTTAAGCCATTTTGCCACAACTTTGGAAGTATGCTTGGGGTCATTGTCCATTTGGAAGACCCATTTGCGATCAAGCTTTAACTTCCTGACTAATGACTTGAGACGTTGCTTCAATATATCCACATAATTTTCCTTCCTCATGATGCCATCTATTTTGTGAAGTGCACCAGTCCCTCCTGCAGCAAAGCACCCCAACAACATGATGCTGCCACCCCATGCTTCACGGTTGGGATGGTGTTCTTCGGCTTGCAAGCCTCCCCCTTTTTCCTCCAAACATAACGATGGTCATTATGGCCAAACAGTTCTATTTATGTTTCATCAGACCAGAGGACATTTCTCCAAAAAGTATGATCTTTGTCCCCATGTGCAGTTGCAAACCGTAGTCTGTCTTTTTTATGGCCGTTTTGGAGCAGTGGCTTCTTCCTTGCTGAGTTTGAAGGTAGGCCTTGAAATACATCCACGGGTACACCTCCAATTGACTCAACTGATGTCAGTTAGCCTATCAGAAGCTTCTAAAGCCATGACATCATTTTCTGGAATTTTCCAAGCTTTTTGAAAGGGTGGCAGGTAGCCTAGTGGTTAGAGCTTTGGACTAGTTCCCGAAAATCTGTCGTTCTGCTCATGAACAAGGCAGTTAACCCGCTCTTCCTAGGCCGTCATTGAAAATAAGAATTTGTTCTTAACTGACTTGCCTAGTTAAATACAGGTACAATAAAATAAAAATAAAGGCACAGTCAACTTAGTGTACGTAAACGTCTGATCCACTGGAATTGTGAGAGAGTGAATTATAAGTGAAATAATCTGTCTGTAAACAATTGTTGGAAAAATGACTTGTGTCATGCACGAAGTAGATGATCTAACTGACTTGCCAAAACTAGTTTGTTAACAAGAAATGTGTCTAGTGGTTGTAAAACGAGTTTTAATGACTCCAAGTGTATGTACACTTCCTACTTCAACTGTATGTGAACCCTTGCATTTAATAACTGGTTGACCCTCCTTTGGCAGCAATAAACTGTTTTCTATATTTGCGGATCAGACCTTCACAACGGTCAGGAGGAATTTTTTACCATTCATCCTTACAAAACTGTTTCAGTTCAACAATATTCTTAGGATGTCTGGTGTGAACCGCTCTCGAGATCATGCCACAGCATTTTAAATCAAGGTTGAGGTCAGGACACTGTTGAAGCCATTGTGTTGTTGATTTACTTCTGTGTTTTGGTTCGTTGTCCTGTTGCATCATCCAACTTCTGTTGAGCTTCAATTGGCAGACAGATACCCTTACATTCTCCTGAAAAATGTCTTGAAAAACTTGTGAATGAATTTGTCCGTCGATGATCGCAAGTTGTCCGGGCCCTGAGGCAGCAAAGGAGCCCCAAACCATGATGCTCCCTTCACCATACTTTACAGTTCTGATGAGATTTTGATGTTGGTGTGCTGTGCCTTTTTTTCTCCACACATAGTGTTGTGTGTTCCTTCCAAACAACTCAACTTTAGTTTTATCTGTCCACAGAATATTTTGCCAGAAGCGCTGTGGAACATCCAGGTGCCCTTTTGGGAACTTCAGACGTGTAGCAATGTTTTTTTGGGACAGCAGTGGCTTCTTCCGTGGTGTCCTCCCATGAACACCATTCTTGTTTACTGTTTTACGTATCGTAGATTCATCAACAGAGATGTTAGCATGTTCCAAAGATTTCTGTAAGTCTTTAGCTGACACTAGGATTCTTCTTAACCTCATATAGCATTCTGCACTGTACTCTTGCAGTCATCTTTGCAGGACGGTCACTCCTAGGGAGTGTAGCAACAGTGCTGAACTTTCTCCATTCATAGACAATTTGTCTTGCTGTGGACTGATGAACATCAAGGCTTTTAGAGATACTTTTGTAACCTTTTCCAGCTTTATGCAAGTCAACAATTCTTAATCTTAGGTCTTCTGAGATCTCTTTTGTTGAGGCATGGTTCACATCAGGCAATGCTTTTTGCGAATAGCAAACTCACATTTTGTGAGTGTTTTTTACAGGGCAAGGAAGTTTGAACCAACATCTCCAATCTTGTCTCATTGATTGGACTCCAGGTTAGCTGACTCCTGACTCCAATTAGCTTTTGGGAAAGTAATTAGCCTAGGGGTTCACATAATTTAAACATTCACAGAGTAGGTTGGAAAAAGTATGTTTTCAATTTAGACAAGAAAAATACAACTAAGATGAAGATCAAATCAAATTGTATGACAAATTTATACAGAAATCCAGGTAATTCCAATGGGGTTCACATAATTTTTCTTGCCAATGTATATGCCACACTGAAATTCTCTCTGGTCTGGAAAATCATGCAAAGATACCCTGTATTAGATAATCCATGTGCAGCTGGAACTGAAAAATGGTTAGAGTCGACTATGGAAGCACAATGCATGTTATCTTGTATCCGAAGGTTAAATGTAAGACCTCTTGACGTGTTGTTTGTCCTCCCATGTATGTGGATGACATTAAAGGCCTTCTCTATCTGCTCCTGTGCTGATAACAGACCTGTCTGTTTTCCCCTCTGTGCGTGCTAGAACACAAAAGGCTCAATCCTATGGCGCTACGAGGTTTGTGGCAGCCATCTGCAATTCTTATCTCTGGATGATCAAATGATACAAAGGGTTTCCATCATTGCCAGTGTGGTAATGGGTCCGCCGGTGTCCTTTCTTCGCCAATTGCGAAGTCCTTCGGTTGCTCGTGTGCCCTCTGCCCTCCCCTCTGAAAAGCTTGCACATTATGGCTTTTTTAAAAGGGTTTTATATAAAGGCGTTTGACAATGCCTTTTTCACGCAACATTTAGGAGGCTGACATTTTGCCTGAACTACGTTAATCCTGTCAGAGACATTCTGGAGGATTAGGATCAGAACGTTGCAAAGGGTAATGTGCTCTGAGGAAAACAAATAACTAAAACAGTTCGTTGATAGATATGTCTGGATTGAAACGATAGTTTCAGCTAGAGAAGATGGATATCAGTCCTCTATCACAGCAACAGAGCAGTCCTTCACTTAAGCACACTGTGATAAGGTAAGTGTGTGTGCTTGAGGATCTTAAACTCACAGCAGTACATTACTACAGAAGCGCCTGCACAGGGGATCCAACTTGTTTACTTACACAGCTGACACCAAACACAAGAGCTAAGGGGTGAGTTGGAAGGATGGAGTTGGAATGAGGTAGGGAAAGAGGGAAGAAAATGCTGTGATAGAGAGGTGGCTTAAACCGGTCTCTAACTGCATACATTACACAAACAAGTGTCTGGGGTTGGGAGGGGTGGGGGTTGTGCAAGAGATTGCTCCCATTTTTATCAATCAGACTACCCTGACCATATTCTTTGAGAATTGATGGCCATTTCTCCACCCGGATGTGTTTTTATCTGTCGTGCTTGCCTTCAGGTCTCAGGCAAGGTTCGTCATCAGGTGGGAATAATTAACTGGGGATTGAACCCGGGAGCTAACACGAGCCTTCAGGTCTTCAGGAAATGTTAGCTGATACACAGACAGTTCAACGGGATTCAAACCGGATAATGAACACGAGTCTTCAGCTCCTCAGGTAAGGTTAGCCATCACACGGGCATAGTTATCACCAGCCATTGCTTGCTACTAAAACCTACTAGAGAATACTATGGGTAATTTGATTATCAGGGGTCACATATATTTGTGCTCAGACCACATTTGCCACATGAGCCAATAGGGCTAGGGCTAAAGGGGGGAAAAGATGGGCTTTAACCGTAAAACGAGCAGAATCCAATTAGAATTACATAAATAGCAAATCACAGCTTTTCCAAGGTTAACAAATAACCTTTATTCCTGAAAATTCACAGATAGATCGATCATAAAATATTGGTGTATTTATAGCGAGTGTCGTAAATATACATCACTGTCCACAAAAGAAACAAACATACGGTACCAGTCAAACGGTACCAGTCAAAACACACCTACTCATTCAAGGGTTTTTCTTAAAACTATTTTCTACATTGTAAAATAATAGTGAAGACATTGAAACTATTAAATAACACATATGGAATCATGTAGTAACTAAAAAAAGTGTTAAACAAATCAAAATATATTTTAGATTCTTCAAAGTAGCCACCCTTGGCCTTGACAGCTTTGCACACTCTTGGCATTCTCTCAACCAGCTCCACCTGGAATGCTTTTCCAACAGTCTTGAAGGAGTTCCCACAAATGCTGAGCACTTGTTGGCTGCTTTGCCTTCACTCTACGGTCTAACTCATCCCAAACCATCTCAATTGGGTTGAGGTCGGGTGATTGTGAAGGCCAGATCATCTGATGCAGCACTCCATCACTCTTCTTCTTGGTCAAATAGCCCTTACACACCCTGGAGGTGTGTTGGGTCATTGTCCTTTTGAAAAACAAATGATAGTGGGACTAAGCACAAACCAGATGAGATGGCGTATCACTGCAGAATGACGTGGTAGCTATGCTGGTTAAGTGTGCCTTGAATTCCATATAAATCACAGACAGCGTCACCAGCAAAGCACCCCCACGTCATCACACCTTCTCCTCCATGCTTCACGTGGGAAACACACATACAGAGATCATCTGTTCACCTACTCTGCGTCTCACAAAGACACAGCGGTTAAACCAAAAATCTCAAATTTGGACTCATCAGATTTAAGGACAGATTTCCACTGGTCTAATGTCCATTGCTCATGTTTCTTGGCCCAAGCAAGTGTCTTCTTCTTATTGGTGTCCTTTAGTAGTGATTTCTTTACAGCAATTAGACCATAAAGGCCTATTTTGGCTGCAATTTCTGAGGCTGGTAAATCTATCGAATGTATCCTCTGCATCAGAGGTAACTCTGGATCTTACTTTCTTGTGGCGGTCCTCATGAGAGCCAGTTTCGTCATAGCGCTTGATGGTTTTTGCAACTGCACTTGAGGAAACTTTCAAAGTCCTTTAAATTTTCCGGATTGACTGACCTTCATGTCTTAAAGTAATGATGAACTGTTGTTTCTCTTTGCTCATTTGAGCTGTTCTTGCCATAATATGTATTTGGTCTTTTACCAAATAGGGTTAACTTCTATATTCCACCCCTACCCTGTCAAAACACAACTGATTGGCTCAAACACACTTCTTAGGGAGCGGCTCCCGAGGTGACGGTTTTGGAAGGTCTGGCGTGCCCAAAGTAAAATGCCTCCCACTCAGGACCAGAAAATAGGATATGCACATAATTAGTACTATTGGATTGGAAGTTTCTAAGAGTGTTAAAATATTGTCTGTGAGTATAACAGGAACTGATATAGCAGGCGAAAACCCTAGGAATTTCTGTCCTGGAAAAAGTGTTTTTGACACATTGCCTCATTTTGAACCCCTCCCTATTGAAAACAGACATATATAGGAGTAAGATTGCAGTACCTATTGCTTCCACTGGATGTCAACAGTCTCTAGACAGTGTTTGATGATGTTTAGTTGCTCTGGATGGTAATAGAAGATGAATTTCGAAGTGGTCATCGGATGTAAACAGAAGAGGAAGCGCGTTAACGGGCTCGCGCGTGCTGTGGTTTTTTCCTTTCCTATCGTCCAGTTTATAATCCGGTTGAAATATAATAGTAAATATACACAAAAATGTTCCTAAGGATACATTATCAATGATGTTTGATTGTTCTTGGACAAGTGTATAGGTATAGGTTGAACGCGTTCTCTTCACGGTTCAATGGGCGAGTGGACGCTGTATTTTATGAACATAATGCGCCAACCAAACGGCGATTTATGGATATAATAAATGACTTTTTCTAACAAAAGAACCATTGGATGTCTTCGTTGGACACTTGGGATGCCCTCAGCAGAAGTTCTTCAAAAGGTAAGGGATTTGTTTTCGCTGTGAAATGTGTTTTGTGTGAAACGCGATGGTTTATGAATTTATGCTAATGGCAAATATTGGAGGTGCTACCCTCAAACAATCAAATGTTGTGCTTTCAGCGTAAAGCCTTTTTGAAATCTGACAACGCTGTGATATTGCCAAGAAGCAGAGCTTTTGATGACTATGCAAAACTTGTATATTGATGAATGTTTAATAATTCAACTTTTGGATTTTGAATTTGGCGCCTTGCATTTCACCGGGTAGTGTCGGGAGTGGCGCCCCACCACTCCCTAAGTAGTTAACAAAGTCAAAAAGTAATAAATATTGCTTAACACTGCCCATTTCCACAATTTATCTAGCGCCCCACTGCTCCCTAAGTAGTTAAGAAAGAAATTCCACAAATGAACTTTTATCAAGGCAAGCCTGTTAATTGAAATGCATTCCAGGTGACTACCTCATCAAGCTGGTTGAGAGAATGCCAAGAATGTGCAAAGCTGTCATCAAGGCAAAGGGTGGCTACTTTGAAGAATATAAAATATATTTTGATTTGTTTAACACTTTTGGTTAATACATGATTCCATATGTGTTATTTCAAAGTTTTGATGTCTTCACATTTTTTTACAATGTAGAAAATTGTCAAAATAAAGAAAAACCCTTGAATGAGTAGGTGTGTCCAAACTTTTGACTGGTACTGTAAATAAAGTTGACAGCGCCAATTCTCTTCCAATTAGCTTCCCACCTATAACTATCTCCAAATGTGCAATTTGCAATCCATTCTCAAAACCTTTCCGAGGATTTTGTTTCTCTAAGTCTACTGTCTTTATTGGTTTAGTATTCCACTGTGGATGTCATTTGTGTGATTTCTGAGCCGTGTTCAACCCAAAATGTCTTCTAGAAGCATACTTCATGTATTCCAATTATTATTGACATATACATTACCGCTATTAATAGGCGTCCCGCAAGCGGGATACTTGTCGACAACATCCAGTGAAATTGGAGGTTGCAAAATTCAAATAAATAATCATAATATGAAACTTATTAACATACAAGTATCTTATATCGGTTAAAAGCTTAAATTCTTGTTAATCTAACTGCATTGTCCGATTTACAATAGGCTTTACAGCGAAAGAATACCATGCGATTGTTTGAGGACGGCGCCCCACATCAACATGTTGTTCAACCAGCACAGCTCCCAGATTCACAAATAGCGATTAATTAAATCACTTACTTTTGAAAATCTTCCTCTGTTTGCAATCCAAAGGGTCCCAGCTACAACATGAATGGTCGTTTTGTTAGATAAAATCCTTATTTATATCCCAAAAAGTCTGTTTAGTTGGCGCCATCGATTTGAGTAATCCACTCATTCAACATGCAGAGAAAAGAATCCAAAAAGCTACCGCTAAACTTTGTTCAATCAAGTCAAACTACATTTCTATTTAATCCTCAGGTACCCTAAAATTTAAATAAACTATAATATTTCATACGGAAAAAAGTATGTTCAATAGAAAAGTTAAATTAGCTAGTGCGCGCCCACAGACTGATTTCCACCGGTGACTACCGGTTCCAAAACTCGCCTCATTTGGGAAGACACAAGCCTGAAATCTTGAACAAAGACTGTTGACATGTAGTGGAAGCCATAGGAATTGCAATCTGGGAGATAGAATTGCATAGGACCCATAGCTTTACATTAAAGAGCCTGGGACCTAAAAAAAAAAAAAGATTCTGGTTGGTTTTTCTTTGGATTTTCGCCTACCATATCAGTTGTGTTATAGTCTCATACATTATTTTAACATTTCTACAAACTTCAAAGTGTTTTAAATGCAATGCTACCAATTATATGCATATCCTGGCTTCTGGGTCTGAGTATCTGGCAGTTTACTTTGGGCACGTCAGTCAGGCGGAAATTCTGAAAAAAGGACCCTAGTTAACATTATTAAATAACATGAATTATTCAATAATTACATTTTCAAAAAAATATATATTGAAAGGCATGTAAAAGCTGCATGCAACCCGTTGTTTTATTTATTTCAATTTGCAGTGAACGCAAGCAAATAATCTAAGTCAAGTTTGTGTAATCTCCCTATACACACTAAAAACAAATGGTTCTATACAGTGGCTTGCGAAAGTATTCACCCCCTTTGGCATTAAAATACATTTTTTTGTGGGTTTGTATCATTTGATTTACACAACATGCCTACCACTTTGAAGATGCAAAATATTTTTTATTGTGAAACAAACAAGAAATATTACAAAAAAACTGAAAACTTGAGCGTGCATAACTATTCACCCCCGCCCCCCCCCCCCAAAGTCAAAACTTTGTAGAGCCACCTTTGCAGCAATTACCCCAACAGACTTGCAGCTGTATGTTTCTATAAGCTTGGCATATCTAACCACTGGGATTTTTGCCCATTCTTCAAGGCAAAACTGTTCCAACTCCTTCAAGTTGGACGGGTTCCGCTGGTGTACAGCAATCTTTAACTACTTAGGGAGCAGTGGGCGGGCAACGGCACACATTCAGCAAATAAACGCTTGTTTTAAATAAACGGCAGGTCTAAATGAATTGTTTACAAGGTTCCCATGAAATACCATGACTTGTTAAGTCATACCACAGATTCTCAATTGGATTGAGGTCTGGGCTTTGACAAGGCCATTCCAAGACATTTAAATGTTTCCCCTTAAACCACTTGAGTGTTGCTTTATCAGTATGCTTTGGGTCATTGTCCTGCTGGAAGGTGAACCTGCGTCCCAGTCTCAAATCACTGGAAGACTGAAACGGGTTTCCCTCAAGAATTTCCCTGTATTTAGCGCCATCCATCATTCCTTCATTTCTGACCAGTATCCCAGTCCCTGCCGATGAAAGACATCCCCACAGCATGATGCTGCCACCACCATGCTTCACTGTGGGCATGGGATTCTCGGGATGAGAGATGTTGGGTTTACGCCAGACAAAGCATTTTACTTGATGGCCAAAAAGCTCAATTTTAGTCTCATCTGACCAGAGTACCTTCTTCCATAAGTTTGGGGAGTCTCCCACATGCCTTTTGGTGAACACCAAACGTGTTTGCTTATTTTTTTCTTGAAGCAATGCTTTTTTCCGTCCACTGTAATTCTCCACAACTTTGTGCCTGACCTGTTTGGCGAGCTCCTTGGTCTTCATGGTGTCGCTTGCTTGGTGGTGCTGCCTGCTTAGTGGTGTTGCAGACTCTGGGGCCAATCAGAACAGGTGTATATATACTGAGATCATGTGACAGATCATGTGAAACTTAAATAAAGTACACCTTTGTGCAATCTAACTAATTATGTGACTTCTGAAGGTAATTGGTTGCAACAGATCTAATTTAGGGGCTTCATAGAAAACGGGGTGAATACACATAGTTTAAGTTGGAAGTCTACATACACCTTAGCCAAATACATTTAAACTCAGTTTTTCACAATTCCTGACATTTAATCCAAGTAAAAATTCCCTGTCTTAGGTCAGTTAGGATCGCCACTTTATTTTAAGAATGTGAAATGTCAGAATAATAGTAGAGAGAATTATTTATTTCAGCTTTCATTTATTTCATCACATTCCCAGTGGGTCAGAAGTTTACATACATTCAATTAGTATTTGGTAGCATTGCCTTGAAATTGCTTAACTTGGGTCAAACGTTTTGGGTAGCCTTCCACAAGCTTCCCACAGTAAGTTGGGTGAATTTTGGCCCATTCCTCCTGACAGAGCTTGTGTAACTGAGTCAGGTTTGTAGGCCTCTTTGCTCGCACACGCTTTTTCAGTTCTGCCCACAAATGTTCTATGGGATTGAGGTCAGGGCTTGGTGATGGCCACTCCAATACCTTGACTTTGTTGTCCTTAACTTCTTAGGGAGCGGCTGCATAGGTGACGGTTTTGGAGAGTCTGGCATGCTCAAAGTAAAATGCCTGCCACTCAGGCCCAGAAAATAGGATATGCACATAATTAGTACTATTGGATAGGAAAAACTAAAGTTTCTAAGAGTGTTAAAATAATGTATATGAATATAACAGAACTGATATAGCAGGCAAAAACCAGAGGAAAATCCATCCGGATTTGCAGTTTTTTTTTTTTACTTGACCTTCTTCTCCAGGCTGCCTATTCATTTTTATTTTAACCAGGACTGAGACTGCAGTACCTATGGCTTCCACTAGATGTCAGCAGTCTCTATACAAAGACTGGGAGCGATAGGAGTAAGCAAAATGGATAGGAAGAGGAAATGGTAAGGGGAGCTCAGATGTCAACAAGATTTCTCGGGCAAGAGACTGGGTGCGCGCCCCACTTTATTTTACTTATATAACGTATAGGTGACCATCCGAGTGAAATATTATCGCTAATATTCATAAAAGGATAGCTAAGGATGCATTATAACTGGTCTTTGATTTGTTTAGGAAAAGTTTATAGGTATATTTGAACGCGTTCGCTTCACGTTTCAATGAACGTTGGATTTTCTGAACATAACGCGTTAACCAAACAGAGATTTATGGATATAATAAATTACTTTTTCTAACAAAAGAACCATTGGATGTCTTCGTTGGACACTTGGGAAGCCCTCAGCAGAAGATCTTCGAAAGGTAAGGGATTTGTTTTCGCTGTGATATGGGTTTTGTGTGAACCGCGCTGGTTTATGAATTTATGCTAATGCAGAAATATTAGAGGTGATACCCTCAAACAATCAAATGTTTTGCTTTCGCCATAAAGCCTTTTTGAAATCTGACAATGCTGTGATATTGCCAAGAAGCAGAGCTTTTGATGACTATGCAACACTTGTATATTGATGAATGTTTAATAATTCAACTTTTGGATATTTAATTTGGCGCCTTACATTTCAACGGGTAGCGCCCCACTGCTCCCTAAGTAGTTAAGCCATTTTGCCACAACTTTGGAAGTATGCTTGTGGTCATTGTCCATTTGGAAGACCCATTTGCGACCAAGCATTAACTTCCTGACTGATGTCTTGAGATGTTGCTTCAATATATCCACATAATATTCCAACCTCGTGTTGCCATCTATTTTGTGACGTGCACCAGTCCCTCCTGCAGTAATGCACCCCCCAAAAATGATGCTGCCACCCCCATGCTCCACGGTTGGGATGGTGTTCTTTGGCTTGCAAGCCTCCCCCTTTTTCCTCCAAACATAACAATAATACATTACTTTTTCTAACAAAAGAACCATGGATTGTCTTCGTTGGACACTTGGGAAGCCCTCAGCAGAAGTTCTTCAAAAGGTAATTGATTTGTTTTCACTGTGAAATGTGTTATGTGTGAACCGTGATGGCTTACGAATTTATGGTAATGGGAAAAATATGTGGGGTGCTATCCTCAAACAATCAAATGTGGTGCTTTCGCCGTAAAGCCTTTTTGAAATCTGACAACGCTGTGATATTGCCAAGAAGCAGAGCTTTTGATGACTATGCAACACTTGTATATTGATGCATGTTTAATAATTCAACTTTTGGATTTTGAATTTGGCGCCTTGCATTTCACCGGGTAGTGTCGGGAGTGGGCGCCCCACCGCTCCCTAAGAAGTTAAAGGCACAGTCATCTTAGTGTACTTCTAACTCACTGGAATTGTGATGAAGTGAATTATAAGTGAAATAATCTGTCTCTAAACAATTGTTGGAAAATTACTTGTGTCATGCACAAAGTAGATGTTCTAACACACTTGCCAAAACTATAGATTGTGAACAAGAAATTTGTGGAGTGGTTTAAAAACGAGTTTTAATGACTCCAACCTAAGTGTCTGTAAACTTCCGACTTAACTGTATGTAGTAAACAGTTGAATACTGTGTGTCACACATATATGAGCATATAAGGCAGAGATAGTTAACTAGCGGCCCGCGGGGTAAAGGCCCTCGGATCAATTCCCCCGCCACCCAAACTTACTGTTGCGAGTTATAATAGTAGAATACACAAGGTGCAATTTTGAAATTGGAGTGTGCATCAGGAGTTTCTCTTGTTACAGTGCCTTAACTACTTAGGGAGCAGTGGGGCCCCACTCCTGACACTACCCGGTGAAATGTAAGGCGCCAAATTCAAAATCCAAAAGTTGAATTATTAAACATTCATCAATATACAAGTGTTGCATAGTCATCAAAAGCTCTGATTCTTGGCAATATCACAGCGTTGTCAGATTTCAAAAAGGCTTTACGGCGAAAGCACAACATTTGATTGTTTGAGCATAGCACCTACAATATTTATCCATTACCATAAATTCATAACCCAACGCGGGTCTCAAAAAACGCATAAAATCGCTAATATAAAATCCCTTACCTTTCGAAGAACTTCTGCTGAGGGCTTCCCAAGTGTCCAAGGAAGACAATCCATGCTTCTTTTGTTAGAAAAAGTCATTTATTATATCCATAAATCTCTGTTTGGTTGGCGCGTTATGATCATAAAATCCACCGTTGAGTCGCCCATTGAACCGTGAAGAGAACGCGTTCGCGTTTACCTATCATATTTCTCCAAACAAATCAAACATAATTTTTTATGTTTCTTTAGGTATAATTTTATGTTCATTTACTATAATATTTCAACCGGATTGTAGCCTGAACGATAAGAAAGGAAAATAAAGTGCAGCGTGCACTCGGTTGCGCGCCCGCAAAATCTTGTTGACATCTGAGCTCCCTTGACCATATTCTCTTCCTATCCGTTCTGGTCAGGGCTACCGTTTCCTGGCTTTGTATAGAGACTGTTGACATCTAGTGGAAGCCATAGGTACTGAAATCTCGGAGCTGGTTGCCTTTGAAATCAATAGGAAGACTGTCAAACAGAGCAAAGGTCACAAAAAACGAATTCCCATTGGATTTTCCTCGGGTTTTCGGCTGCTATATCCATTCTGTTATACTCACAGACATTATGTTAACACTTTTAGAAACTTCAGAGTGTTTCCTATCCAATAGTACTAATTATGTGCATATCCTATTTTCTGGGCCTGAGTGGGAGGCATTTTACTTTGGGCGCGCCAGACTCTCCAAAACCGTCACCTCGGGAGCCGCTCCGTAAGAAGTTAAGAAAGTATTCATACCAGTTGACTTATTCCACATATTGTTTTATTACATCCTGAATTTAAAATTTATTAAATTGATTGTTTTTCTCACCCATCTCCGCACAATACCCGATAATGACAAAGTGTTGGCAAATTTATTTTAAATGAAATACTGAAATATCTCATTTACATAAGTATTCACACCCCTGAGCCAATACATGTTAGAATCACCTTTGGCAGTGATTATAGCTGTGATTCTTTCTGGCTAAGTCTCTTGGACCTTTCCACACCTGGATTGTGCAACATTTGTCCATTATTCATTTCAAAATTCTTCAAGCTCTGTCAAATTGGTTGTTGGTCATTGCTAGACAACCATTCTCAGGTCTTGCCATAGTTTTGTAAGTAGATTTAAGTCAAATCTGTAACTCAGCCACTCACAGATTCACTGTTTTCTTGGTAAGCAACTCCAGTTTAGATTTGGCCTTGTGTTTTAGACTATTGTCCTGCTGTCTGGTGTAAAGCAGACTGAGCCAGGTTTTCCTCTATGATTTTGCCTATGCTTAGCTCAATTCCATTTCTTTTTTATCCTGAAAAACTCCCCAGTCCTTAATGATTACAAGCATACCCATGACATGGTGCAGCCAAACATGTGGAGAGTGGTACTCAGTAATGTGTTGTATTGGATTTGCCTCAAACATAACACTTTGTATTCAGGACAAAAAGTGAATTGCTTTGGCACATTTTTTTACTTTAGTGCCTTGTGACAAACAGGATGCATGTTTTGGAATATTTTTATTCTGTAATAGGCTTCCTTCTTTTCACTCTGTCAATTAGGTTAGTATTGTGGATTAACTACAATGTTGTTGATCCGTCCTCAGTTTTTCTCCTATCACAGCCATTAAACTCTAACTGTTTTAAAGTCACCAGTGGCCTCACGGTGAAATCCCCTGAACAAAGCCTTTCGCATAGTGCACCATTTGCACACTCCCTACAATCCCCAGAGCTCGGGAATTGTTTTAAAAAATTATCAAACTTTAAAGGGAAAGCTAGACAATATGCTGAGATGTGACTGCAGGTAGTACCAGCCCAGATCCCTCTAGGAGAACAGCCACACCATTCCTTGCAACTGGGTGACTGGGTCTTGATCAAGCAGCACTTTTGAGACGGGCCCTTGGACCCCAGGTGGAAGGGATCGTTCCAGATCCTGCTGACCACCCAGACTGCAGTGAAGTGCCAGGGTCAAAATGCTTGGCTCCATGCCTCCCATTGCAAGAGAGTCCCAAAAGCGGAAAAGCGGTAAAGCGGTAAAGGCACTGCAGTAAATCTGGGCCTGGTATCATGCCTGGCCCTGTTTATACTTCTAGAGTCCAGTGAAGCAGGGCCGGAAGATCCCCAGAGAAGAATGGTCATTACCATCATGTTGACCCATATGATTGTGCCCTTTGTCAAAGGAGTGACTGTCACATTTGTAAAGGTAAACCCTGTACTCCCTCAAATCCTTGTTAATTATGTTTCTAATTTTCATTGTTAGTAACGCAAGATTCTGAAGCCTCTGATTTGACACAGAGAAGATAACGTTTCCCTTTGATTGATTGCAGGTATAGTTGTGCTTATGGAAGTCTCCATGGCACAAAATGTGGAATTGTGAAGGAAGAATTAAGCTTAATTACAATTGTGTTAGACAACTGTACTGTGTGCTTAAAACTATTATCCAAGTTGAATTAGAACCGGACAAATCTGGATTCGAGGTAGGGGAGTATGAAGAGGGGGGGGGGGGTTGTATATCACTTAGATACCTACAGTATATGTATGTCTTATATAATAGATAAGCTTGCCAAGAAAAGAGAATACTGATCTAAACCAGATATTCTTTGCCCATGTAAGCTAAAATGTATTTGTGTCTAAGAGAGGCCAATGCTGGTCTCCCCTGTGCAGGTCACTATTGGATAAACTCTGGGTGAATGCTTAACAGTTTTCTCAACTACAAAAGCTGCAACATTAACACACAAACATAGACACATCACACAACCCCCACACGCGCAACCACACACACACATACACACAGAGACTCGCCTGCAGTGCCTGTGTACTCCTGCTACTGTCTCAATGATGGAGCACTCGCCCTCGTTGAGGCAGAAGGCCAGGTCCTTGTCGTCGATGCATGACTTGAAAACATCCGAATGCAGACTAGGGGATGTGGGAGCCACTGAAAAGGAGCGAGAGAAAGAGATATGTTACTGGTTGTCACAAAGAGACCATTTACTTTGGGTAACCTTTAAGCTTCAGAACCACAACAAAAAACAACATTTGTTTATTAAGAAAGATGACAGAGAGAGGGAGAGAGAGATGTGCCCAAAATAAGAAAAAAAGGCTGGAATTCTATGCTACTGTATTTCTGCCAGGAGTACTTTAAAACCTGGATTATTACTTGATTTGGCTAATTGTATGAACAGTAAGGATTTTTTTTATGTTTTGACAAATATCTTGGCCCTATGATCGTGGACTATATCATTAAACATGCATCATACATGCAGCTTCCATAAACACTGACAAGGCTACTTGGGAGCTTGCGGTGCTATGTTGATATGAATAATATTCAGTAGCAGGTGTCACAATACGGCGGGTCAGAGTCAATTGGTTAATGGAGAGAAGCTAAGTAGACACTGCAGTCTCTCTCCACTCCTTCCTGTTAATCATCAACAGTGTTGACACCAACTGCAGTAAGGAGGGATACACAGATAGATGAACAAACCGGTCTGCATCAACTCAGTATTTGTTGAATGGGAAATCATTATTTGTTCCCTGAGGAGGCTTTGATTATCAGAATAATGCTAACATTTGATGCATAGCACATCAACAATATGGATACTCTGACTGTGAAAAAAATGTGTTTTGGTAAAAAAATTATGAAAGGGTGAAGGATGTTGATCAATACACTCTTAGGATTTAAGGGCTCTATTCAATCAGATCCGCTTTAGCCAACATCCACATAGCAGTTTTGTCGGAGGTGTTGGAGGTGGAACTGAATTACAGCTGTCAAATCCACAAGTGGCTCCCAGCATTATATGTAAAGTGGACATTGCCATTGGCTGTATGGAGTCACATTAACAGAAATCCCATGCAGCCTTGTTTACAAGTTGAACACTAGAATATGAGATGTAATTTACACCTCGATTAGGATGATAGAAATCCTCATTGTTTGGTTTAATGATTTTTCAAGTTGAGTGTAATTATTTCTACATAGCCTAAACTTTCTCACGCTGACCTTCTAACATGAGTGGAGCGGGTGTGACTTCGTGACAATGACGCAAGAGCAGCTGCTCACTGATTTGACGGCTCCAATGCAGCTCCACCTCCAACACCTCTGTTATCGCTGCTTAATGCCTGTTCTGATTCAATCAAGGCCAGGGATCATCAAAAATCTATTTTTTATTGAGCGGATGATCGGGGGGCCAGAACATAATATAAATGTATATTTTTAGACTGCAAATTGACCGCAAGAAGCATACACTACCGTTCAAATGTTTGGGGTCACTTAGAAATGTCCTTGTTTTTGAAAGAAAAGCAAATTTTTTGTTCATTAAAATAACATAAAAAATGATCAGAAATACAATGTAGACATTGTTAATGTTCTAATTGACTATTGTAGCTGTAAACGGCAAAAATTGTTGTGGAATATCTACATAGGCGTACAGAGGACCATTATCAGGAACCATCACTCCTGTGTTCCAATGGCACGTTGTGTTAGCTAATCCAAGTTTATCATTTTAAAAGGCTAATTTATCATTAGAAAACCCTTTTGCAATTATGTTAGCACAGCTGAAAACTGTTGTCCTGATTAAAGAAGCAATACAACTGGCCTTCTTTAGACTAGTTGCGTATCTGGAGCATAGCATTTGTGGGTTCGATTACAGGCTAAAAATGGCCAGAAACAAAGAACTTTCTTCTGAAACTCATCAGTCTATTCTTGTTCTGAGAAATGAAGGCTATTCCATGCGAGAAATTGCCAAGAAAGAGGAGTGGGAGGCCCTGGTGCACAACTGAGCAAGAGGATAAGTAGAGACGTTGAGACTGGTGTTTTTAGGGTACTATTTAATGAAGCTGCCAGTTGAGGACTTGTAAGCTGTCTGTTTCTCAAATTAGACACTAATGTACTTGTCCTCTTGCTCAGTTGTGCACTGGGGCCTCCCACTCCTTTCTATTCTGGTTAGAGCCAGTTCTCTGAAGGTAATAGTACACAGAGTTGTACGAGATCTTCAGTAGGTGACCAAGAACCCAATTACCACTCTGACAAAACTACAGAGTTCCTTGGCTGAGATTGGCGAACCTGCCAGAAGGACAACAGTGTCTACAGCACTTCACCAATCTGGGCTTTTCGGGAGAGTGGCCAGACGGAAGCCACTCATGAGAAAAAAGGCACATGACAGCACACCTGGAATTTGCAAAAAGGCACGTGAAAGACACAGATCATAAAGCAATAGATTTTGTGGTCTCATGAGACAAAAAGGGAACTCTTTGGCCTGAATGCAAAGCGCTATATCTGGAGAAAATCAGGCACAGCTCATCACCTGTCTAACACCATCTCTATTGTGAAGCATGGTGGTGGCAGCATCATGCTATGGGATGCTTTTCAGCAGCAGGGACTGGGAGACTGGCAAGGATAGAGGGAACAATGAAGGGAGCCAAAAACAGACAAATCCTTGATGACAATCTGCTTCAGAGAGCAAATTACCTTAGACTGGGGGCGAAGATTTACGTTTCAACAGGACAATGACCCCCAGCATACAGCCAAAGCAACGCTGGAATGGCTTCAGAACAAGAATGTGAAAGTGCTTGAGTAGCCCAGCCAAAGCAGAGACCTGAATCCCATTGAAATTCTGTGGATGTCACGATCTTCGTATGGAGCGGACCAAGATGCAGCGAGGGTTCCAGTATACATACTTTTATTTACGTATTTCAACTGGCTAAACAAATAAAGATCGTAACGCAGGTGTGGATCAACACAAATACAAACATTCATTCAATAACCCACGAACAGGTGGGAAAGGGAACCAACTTAAATAGGATTCCCTAATTGGGAATCAATTCAAAACTAACATAGAGTTCCCTAGAGCACTCAAGTCACGCCCTGACCCAACATACCATAGAGAAAACTAGAGGGCTCTCTATGGCCAGGGCGTGACAGTGGAAAGACTTGAAGATTGCTGTTCACCGCCTCTCCCCATCTAGCTTAACAGAGCTTGAGAAATTCTGCAAGGAAGAATGGGAGACAATCCCCAAATCCATATGGGCAAAGCTAATATAGGCATACCCAAGACGACTCAAAGCTGTAATCGCCAACCAAAGGTGCTTCTACAAGGTATTGACTCACGGGTGAGAATACTGCGTGATATTTTTTGTTGTTGTTGTACATTTTGAATTCAGGCTGTAACACAACAGAATGTGGAATAAGTCATGGGGTATGAATACTTTCTGAAGGCACTGTAGGATATCCAACTGTTGGAATTGTTATTCACCCGTAACCTGCATTCAGAATGACTGCCAGGGTTAGAAGCATTGTGAGGAGACTACCTAATCCATTTAAACTGGAACAACCATGTCAATAACAGGTGCAAAAAATCTAACTAACTGATTGGATTAGTTATTTATCTTTTTGTAGCATAAGATAAATCAATCAGTCAATGTACATGCAAAAACACAGATATTAATAATGCTGGAGAATTCTGGTACAAATGTGCCTTTTTAGGGTACCACCTGTGACAAAGCCATTAGTTCCTTTTAGGTGGCAAACATTCATAATTGTACTTTATGGTGGGTATTGAGGGTACACAAAATATGTTTGTACCCTCGAATCCCAAAATATACATTGTGATGATTGTACCTTTATATTATCATTATACTCTTTATCCTAAAAGGCACCGGACCGTACCATGTGAGATCATTATGTGTACCTCTGAAGGTACATTATGTGTACATTTTGTTGTTGCTCCAGGGTATTGATGGATACATCTCAGGCCTATTGTGAGGCCTTGAAAGATGATGACCGATCAGTTGGACACGAAAAGAGACATGGGTGAACAACAGGGCCACCTATAACTCATTCTATGAGTTTCTATTTACCTACCCTGTATGGTATTTTGCATGAATTACTATATAAGAACATGTTAATACAATGTTTTACTATAGTAATTACAGTTGTATTACACCTGAATGAGAGCAACAAAGTATTACCTAACTTTATTATCATTAAAATAATAAATAGAGGAAGTTAACAAATATAACTTACTTATCACTGCATTTACAGTGCATTCGTGTGCATTTATAATACATTAGAAGATGTGCTATCCTTATAACAGCCAATACATGCATGGTGAATGCCTAACACTAGGCAATGGGCTAGTGGTTCAAAGAAAGTATTACTGTACCACTTCTTTTCTTCTTTTCATATTTCAATGGCCTACACCAAAATGGAAATATGAATTTGTTTGCATATTCAGCAGACCCAAGAGTCTGTCCAGCTCACAATTAGGCCTCAACATCCAAGACATCATTCTAAGGGTTTTAAAAATACAGTGACTACATATTCTGTATTATCAATTCAATAAACTTCCAAGACATGGTGTTCAAAGGTTATCTATTTCAGAGCTTCACTTCATGAATTCAAATAGAACACAAAGCTCCCCATGGTGCGAACATCTAATGTAATAAATGTTGTACCACAGAGTCCCATTAGTTGAGTTACTCTAGACTTACAACAGATTCGACCAACTAAACCTGCAAGCACTGATAGACCACAATAGACCACTGCTTATAACAGTAGGTCAGCGATGATCTTTGTCTTTGTAGCTAAAGATCAGACCTATCCCATCAGGCAAAAATGTGAAAAAAATCTGGTTTAAATTATGTCATAACAATCACAATCTGTCTACAAACCAATATGAAGTCATTTCAACCAGTTTTTCCCAGTTTTGCAGGGTGGGGTGAGGTCCTAAGCTTCCAGATTGATCTCATCTCAATAAAGAACAGAGAAACATGCAACCACAATAGTGTACTCTAAAACCACCAACCACCTGCCACCATCCACGATTGAGCTCAATATTAAAATGAACAACCATCTGTAATTAAATGGATGAGCCTGTGTACTCTTGAGGTGGGGGAAGCGTTTAATGAATTAATGAAGACAAAGATTGACACTCCAAGATTCAAAGGAGCGATTAGGATCTGTCTTACTCTGGTGTCCGACCACTGATGAGTTTATTAACTTCAAAAGTGGTTGCCTCGGGGACACCTCCTCCACTACTTGATACACATAATGTTTGCATTCCAAATGGCACCATATTCCTTACAAAGTGCACTACTTTTGACCAGAGCACTATGGGTCCTGGTCAAAAGCAGTGCACTGCATAGGGAATAGGGTGCCATAATATAATGTTGGCAGGGTATTTAAACTGAACGAAGACCGAATGCTTGTGCGGACCAACCTCCAAGCATTTAGCATAATTAAGTGTGTGGGGGATAATGATTTCTCTCTGACTTCAAATGGTATTTTGACATTTACCCTCCCAACCCCCACCTCCCCACTTGCACACAACACATTTCAGAACCCCCAAACCCAAACCCACCGGTGGTGTTGGTTCTGACTCTCGTCTGTCTTAACTATTTTCAGTTATTTTTTGGTTTCATTATTTTTTTATTATATATATGTATGACTGTGCTCTTCATGGGAGAGAATTAGTCAACAAATGGACACAGAAATGTGCTATTTGCAGGGCTTTTAGCGTGGTTTTAGTGCTGTTTTGGTAGGCTTTGTCTGCAAATCTCAAGTGCGTCCGTTGTTGGTATCTATGGAAAAGGAGGAGCAGGGGGGCATCAGGACTAGCTACTGTGGAGCCTGGATAAAGGACCACTGCTTGCTACATCGGCAAGTCCATAGGACCGGAGAACAGGAACGTGAAATGTGCGGGGGAGTGATCTCCAAGCTCCGTCTATGTAGCTAGCTAACTACAGTAGCTGCCTATCTGCTAGCTAGTAAAAGCCTGTAGCCTAGGCTAAGCACAGACGGCTCACGCTGTTCCATCTATTATATTTCCTCCACATCAAAGATCAGAGACACTGGTCAGCCAGCTCCATGGAATGCGGCTGACCAGTATCCTGTCCTCTTCTGTTATTTGTGTACACTCTGAAAGATGATGGGTTAAAAACAACCCAACCTGGCATCAACAACCCAACCTTGCTCTTTTTAAGGAAAACAACCCAACTAAGTGACCCAATGCCTGCAACCCAGCAGTTGGGTCATCAAAACAACCCAGCATTCTTTTGACTGTATCCAATTTCTGCCTAGTCGCTTGGTCTACAATGTAAATCTCAAGGCAACTTCTAGTAAGTTGATCTCAAAGTTGTGGAAAAGTAATTATTACATAACATTTTTACGTGGTACTGACTCAAATCCAAATGAGAAATCACATCAACTCTGTTGTTTAAAGTTATGATATCAAATCCACTTTTTTCCCCAGAATGCTTATTTTAATGTGTTTTTGCATGTACATTGAGTGATTTCTTTAATAACGTTATGCTACACAAATATAAATAACTTTTTTTTATAAAATTCTTATA